>JAOEHI010001078.1:15680-41719 GCA_025447815.1 Percopsis transmontana
CTCAGAGCACTTTTATGTACAGGTCACATGTACAACACACACGTGACCTGGCCGTGACCTGGCCGTCACCTGGCCGTCACCTGGCCAGGAATAGCAGCCACTTGTGACCGTGATTATGGAACTGGCCTGTCAAAGGGATTGTTATTAGCAAGGTTTTTTGACAGACCAGTGGCATTCTCATAAAAGCTCCAATTTATGTCCTTTGACAATTACACTACAGGGGTGTAGGTTTAACACCAGAAAGAACAAATTACTTGCCACTTAGTGATTTTAAATGGGGGTGGGGGTGTAGCGATTGTGGTCTTAACATTAAGTTAATCCATATGTTACTAGCCTACTGAACTGCTTTCTGACCTGGCGGTCTCCTTCCACTCTGTGGCACGTCCGTCTCTGAAGGACAGTTCGTCCAGCTCGGTGAAAAGGTCATGAGGTACGTGCTCCAGGTCATCGTCTTCCATGCCCAGGATGAACTGGACCCGCTGGGAGGGCGTGTCTGGACATACAGGTCAAAAGGTCAGAGGACACCAGAGAACATAGGGGCAAAAATGTCTACCAACAAAAGCAAGGAATCCAACTATGCGGAGATCATAATATAAGTCAAATAGCACAGATGTATTTGCATTGAGGGCCCATGGAGAATTACTATGGTTCCATAATTTCGTATGTGACGAAAGCAGTTTTTATATAGCCATCTGGAGCCAGAGAACACAGTGAAATAGATTTGAATAGATTGTGAGTTGAAACACTGTAATATACAAGGTGGAAATTAAACAAATTATGATACAGTTATTCTATGTGCTGTCCGGCCTTTTCTAGTGATAGCTAGGATAGACGATTCTGTACTTTGCACTTTGTGTATGTTTATGAAACAGGAGGAACATGAGGATAGGTTTAAGGTTTTTCTAACGCTGCTACTGGGTTCTGAAGGTTGTGTTGTCTGAAGGGACCTGAAATGACTGTCAAATAAATATGATTTATGGCAAGATGGGGCATGTATAAAAAGAAGTGCAACTGAAATGGAATATTAAGCTTAAAGGGAAAAAGGTCTGTCCAAAATGACAATTGGAAAATGATATGGAGCCTTACGTTTGAGTTACAAACCCCATTTCCACTGTGCAAATGTGTGTATCTATTATATTTTCTGTACATTCCTTCTCAGTCCTTCACACCAGAATAGGTTTTCAAAGTAACTGTTGATGTGGGCTATGGGGAGCATAAGTGATGTGAAATATGGAAGGCATAAAAAAAAAAAAAAAAAACAGTCCATGTTGGGCTTCAGACAGTGGAATATTAATGTTCCCTCCAGACAATAGGCAGTCCATTTGGTGCAGCCTCCCCCCCCACACACACACACGCACACACAGCTTTGCACACCTGCACACACAGTTTCTGAAATGTCAGAGCCTTCAGCATTAGAGGAGGTTCACTGTGGCCTTTAAGATCCGAATGTATTATTCACAGCCCTCATCATTTCCAGAAAGATGGAGAGAGATGTGGTGGGGGCATTGAGTGTTCTGGTACCCTTCAGCAGCAATGAGTCTTGTACACTGTAACTGGAGGGTCTGGAATCAACGTCTCTACATTTGTCTGTGTCCTCCACATGCTATTCAAAAGGCCTTTGTGTAATGTTTGTCAAAGAATTATGATATTAAAAAGAGAAACTCTTAAAAAAAAAACAAAAAAAAAAACAACAACAACAACAGGTAGACGCCATGTACTACATTTTAAGTCACAACCATAACAAAGCCTGGTTCTGATTGAGGCAGTTCAGCTGTTTGCAGTAGATATTGTCTAAGAACCATGCATGAGAGGACAGCCCTGAATTGTGATTTTTATCAAAGTTAGAGCCATGTGTGTTTTCTAGCCTTCAATAACTACACTTCCCATTAGTCTAGACAGCACAATCATTGATTGATAGTCGTTTTATCCCAGATTGCAATATTGCTCCCAAAGTGCTTCGTTTAGTTTTTTGTTTTTTTCCCCCAATACTGGCTTAAATTGATATGGTATGAATGAACTGCTTAGTTTATACACAGCTTGTGTCCAGGGAAGTCCCGGTGCCCATGGACTTTTTCAGATGGTATTCATTCAAATAACAACATATTTTTTTTAATGTGTCATCACTGTCTACACAAAAAGAATGAACTCCATGACATTCTCATGATTACATCTATGTTCCTTTGCTACAGTCACACAGGAATTTGTGTTATTAGCAACTGCTATGTGTGCTGCCATCCTTACTTCCGGAACGTGACAAGCTAAATCCGATATTCACTTTGGCTCGCTATACTTGTGTGCATTCACAGCCCTTATTTGTATGTGTGCGTTTCGAGTTATCTGTGGCCACCAACCGTATGTAGGGGACTCGCGGCCATCGTCCTTCCCCTCCTCAGAGTCCTTCTCCCTCTTCTTGCGTTGGTGTCGGTGTCCTCTGTGGCGATGCCGGCGTCTGCTTTCCCGCCCCCGAGGGACGTGGACGCCTACGTAGACGGCCCGATGTCCTATGGAGGTCAGAGGATTTCATTACCTCAACATCAGCAGCACTCAAAATGTATGACCTGTGACCCTCCCCTAAAGTGCATTGCATTCATTGTTAGCTAACCACCCCAATGGACGAGCACCAATGAATCCCCCCCACACACACACACATTTTTTTTTGTTATCAGTCAATTATAATGTTTTGTTAAATCCAGTTGTAACAGCAGCGAGGTCAAGTCCTCCTTTGCATGTTGTATGTTTTGACAGTGATTCAGTGTCAACAGAACCAATGTCAAAACACGCTGCAGGACACAAACCATGTGCTATACTTAAGAGTCTATCCGGCATAGCATACATCATTCTTAAATACACACCGTAAGCCTATAAGCGGAGCAACATAAGACGAGTCACGGACAGGTCTTGGACAACTTGAGTAGGAGACATAATACAGAACCATGAACAGCCCTCTTGGGGAGACAAAAACAAAACGTTTTCCATTTCCCTATCCCAGTTGAGAAAAACAGAAGAGGATCCTTCCATTTGTCACCCCTCGGTGTGTCCCCCCCCCGCATCTTTTCATTCGTTTTTTTCTGCCGCAAAAGATCCGTGTTTGGAGATGCAACACCCCCGTCACCCTACTTTCTCTGCCAATAGGCATTTTTCACAGATGAGTCATTCTTATTTATTTGAGCAGGACCTCAGGAGGAGCGAAAATAAGATGCAAGACTCTAGGGAAGAGATAAGGTGAGCAGATGGAAAGAGAGACATGGTGAAAGAGAGAGAGAGATGGAACAACATGAAAAGCGTTCAAAATAGACAGGAAGGAAAAGGAAAGCAGCAGCCTAGCTCTGGGGGGAGGATTACAAAAGGGGAAAATGGGATAAAGGGACCGAGCTCACATGGGAGGAAACAAAGCAGGGTGGGCCCACACTAAGATGGAGGGAGGGTTACACAGGGACACGCCGGGGAATCTGAAGAAGAGGTGTTGCTCGCTAGAGTGATTTCTCTAGACACCAACAGGCTCCTTGAAAACTTTCCTCTCCCTTCAGGCAGGGTATAGAGAGATAAGACCTGCATTGGATGGAATCAATCAAATGTTGCAAAACAAGTCATAATTAACCCCTGGGTGATGTACTAATCAGTTCCCCGACTACTACTACCCATGACTACTAGTCATGCTGCAGGCCAAAGCCTAAGGCCACCTTGGTTCCTTGTAACTTGGCCTGGCTTGCATAAGACGGCAGGGCTAAAATAGAAATGCATTGTTAACAATGCACTCCACTTCTTAATGACGATTCGACCGTGTGCTATATTGGTCTTCCTTCTTTGTGTAGTCCTTCTAAGGGCCTAGTGTTGGCCGAGGGACAGAGGTTGATCAATATCCTAAGTCAGTAGCTTAGTATAATGCATAATAATTAAGGTATTGCAATTCCATGGAATTTGCGTGTGCATGCGCGTTAGCTTGAAAATCTGGTGAGGTCAGACATTCTAGCAGGGAAAGCTCTAGCTATGTGGGCGGCTAATCAGGCTAATCCCCTGCTTGAGTAATCAAAATCAGATTTTGGGATAGTTCTTTGGGGTTAGTGATATGGCCAACGGCACACTGTGGAGGGGCCTAAGGGCCAAAGTATACTTAGTTTCCACGTACTTCCAAACTTGTGTTTCCGCATAGACCTATGCGCGTTGACTGCGCATTTGCGACACAAACAGGGTCTGAAATGAACACCCGCCAAGCGCCAATGGCGGGTAGATTTTCCGTTTGGCGAGTAAATGTCAGAAGACTACCCGCCACTCTGGCGGGTAAATGTTTGTGCCAAAATAGCCATGTAATAAAACGCTTTCCTGTGAGTCTCTAGCACATTTAGATTTACGGCCACTCCGCTTTTGTCTGTCTGGAGTTCGATTTACACGCACTGTATTCTGTGAAGACCCGCCCCTACTCTGCCTCTGATTGTCTCTCTGAGACTGACATGGTTTCTGTGTAAGCCTATCTAACCAACCATCTGACCAAAACTGTAATCAATAATATTAACAGATTAGATTAAAAGAAATGCTTATGCAGTGATCTTTCATTACTACTTTTTCTATCGGCACAAACTTTAACATGCACAACACTGGTGTAATTAAGAGATACGCTAGAAAGAAAGAAAGAAAGAACGAAAGAAAGGTGCCCCCCCCCCAAAAAACGTCCGCTAGTTCCTGCAGTGGAAAAGTGCCTGCTATAAAGATACTAGAAGTCTACTGGATTTCAAATTTTATTTCAAATTTTAATTTAATGAATAATTTAATTTTTCTCTGGCCTCTTGCCAACATAATAGCTACCCTATTTTCTCAATGAAATACCGAAACAAATATATGTGACACAGAAAGGCTATTTATTATTGGCCGGTAAAAAATATGCTTGGCCGGTGGATTTTCTCATCTACCGTCTACGGTGAGTCAAAAAGTTAATTTCGGACCCTGGTAGTAGGCTACATTGACAAAAATACTTTTACTGTCCAAATACTTCACTGTATGTCAATGGCTAATGTTGCCATTACAATTAGCTCATTTAGCAGACGCTTTTATCCAAAGCAACTTACAATTACATGATGCCATTACATGGAGCAGTTAGGGGTTAGGCATCTTGCTCAATGCTTACAGGGGCAACTCTGGGACTCAAACCCACAACCTTCTGACTGGGAGACCAACACCTAGACCACTAGACTATCCTGCACCTACTAATAAATTGCATTCCTTTAAGTCAATAAAAATTACACCCAAGATGACTTGGTGTGCTTTGGAGTAAGGTAGATTTAGTGATAAAATATAATGAAAGTCTGTGGACTTAAGCAGTTTAACAAAAAGATTCAGTTAAAGTAAGTAAACATCACAAAATCCCTCAAGAATTTGAAAATTGAAAAACACTTGAAAAAATAAACTGACCTTCTGCCCCTTGAACACAGTCGTCGTCGTCGTCCTCCTCTTCTTCTTCTTCCTCCTCCTCCTCCTCCTCTCCTGGAAAATCGTTGGAGTAATCATCTTCCTGGTTATCAGGAGGTCCACCTCCTTCTTCTATAGCATCAGTTTCGGCTTCAGCCTCCAGAGCCGCTCTCAGCCTCTCAACCAGGTCGGCCTTAAGGCCTTTAGTGTCCAGGCCGCGGCGCTGAAGTTCCTCCTTCAGCTCATTGACTTTCAGTTTCTTTACATCAACACTCATGGTGTTAGGTTATAAAGATAATATTCGCTTACGTACTGTATATGGAAAAAACACAGAAATAAATAATCAATACAAATTGCCAGGGGATTCCAGATAATGGTAAATTTACCGCTCAAATGTCGCATTGTGTAGCTAGATTTAGCACTAGCTTTCCTACATTGGCTAATGTTAGCGGGATAAAAAAAAAGCACGTTAGCGCAACGTCCTCCTTGAATTTGTTAAATTTGCACAATTTACAGATATTAACGGCATAAATAGTTAGTAACTCGAAGTAAATATGCAAGTTAATCAAGTCACCTGTGCGGCTTTAAATTATGCGGCTAATGCTAACACGTTAGCCTGGCGTTAAATAGCGAAGGCGTTGCAGAACAAAACAAAATGTCTCTCAGATATGTAGAGCAGACATGTTAAATGTAACTATGCATGCAATACCCCATCTGATATATTGTTTAAGTCTAATTGAACGTTGTACTAGACCAGATTTATGCTAAAAACACAGATGAGGCCTACCTTTTACACGCGTTACCCTCGTAAGCCGTGGTACAAATTTAGAGTGTACCTCCCACCCCCTAGTGGCAGGAGCAAGCCATGCATTCTTAATCTTCTTACATTTGAGGAGAATTATCGCCACCTACTGAACAGGAGTGGCTCAGATCGAGCTGTATTTTTTCTTACACATTACTGATCCAGTCTCACGCCCACTTGTGACTCACTTCCTACATCCTACTGTCCAACCATAATATATACACAGCATCTTTGTTTGAAAGCCATGGTATCAATCCCTCTTCAGTAGTATTTTTCAAACATATTCCTTATTTCAGTTTCAGTCAACCACAACACTATATGATGCACCTACAAGTATAAAAAAAAAAGATGTATGAAAATGGATTTAAACATTTGTTTATTTTACACAATTCATTTACAATATGACATGAGCCTGTAATGTAAGAAGTTTTCAACCAGCAAGGGGAGTCAGTGTAAATAATAGAACTAATGCTAAATTAACAATTTCAAAACGATTCAATTGAGAGAGCCCAGTGGTCATTTATTCAATATAAATAGTGTTAATATGGTGTTTGGTGTTACAGTAATTGTAATGTGACCATGAGCCCAACCTTTCTACCCCTTGTAATGGACATGCAAGATCAGCCAAACATAAATACACTATGAATATCATAGAACCCCCCCCCCCTTTCAAACTGGTTGCTCAAAACATGGGCTAACATTAGGACCCCAGATCACAGCCCCTTAGTATGCTTAGGTCAGGGGAAAAGGTGCGTGAGGCAGGGCTTATCAGGGTGTACAAGTGTATGTTTCAGCTCTGTCATTCCTTCACACGCAGCTTAAACAGACCCAGGCTAACCAACCAAGAATGCTATCTGATCATTTTTGTGTTGGAGCAGGAAGTGAGAGCAGTAGCCTATTAACTTCTCTGAGCTGAGCATCTAGTGTCTCTGTGGTTAGGGCGAGCTCTCCAAGCTGAGTCTGTAGGTTGGTGATGGTCTCGCTTAGTTCTTCTTCTTTGCGGCGGGAGTTGGCAGCCTGCCTGCTGTACTCTAGAACCATACAGCCGCCACCAATTAGGAAGATGATTGCCTCTCCTACAAGCTCTGCTCCAAGCTCAGCTGCCAATTCCTCATTCAGGGGCTTGACGGTGGCACCCCGAAACCCCATGATCCGCATCTTAGTTCTCATCTCAATCCAGTGGTAAACTGCACAGAAACAGAGTATGCAATGACGAAGGCACATTTCTAGTGTACGAGAACTAACCAAATGCAAACACATGTAACATACAATGCAAAATAAATAAAAAACATGTTCAGAGCAGATGCAGAGTCCAGTGTAGAATAAAACGGTAAGCAAGATTATCTAAACAGTAATAAACTGCGTTTCACGTCATCTTATGTCCAATAAGAGGTATGTTTGAGCTCTGCCAGGCGGACGCAGCACCGATTGGCACCTGGGTCAGACCAGAGCATGCCGGTTAGAAATGTTCTCTGACGCGGCGTTACTGTGACACGAGCCCCGATAATCTCAGGAGAGCAAGGCAGAAGAGCCAGGCAGCTGCAGTTGCTCTCCACCGCCTACCCTAGCTAAGTGCATGATGGGAAACAACTTTCTGTTGACATAGAGTAGTGCTCATTGGCTTAGAAGCAAAACAAATGATGATGATTAGGCTATTGTTTTTTTTCTAACATGTCCTACTCTGATAACGGTCCAACAAAGCTTGAATTGTATGTGATAATTCTATGCAATGTGTCACGCACACTAACAGTGCAATCTCTTTCCATGAAACATTAATATTTCATATTTCTGGTATTGTATATTTATCAAAATATAAATACTACTCCTATACTAATATAATATACTAACTCCTGGTCATTTATATTCGCTAGCACAATCGCTTGAGAAATTGGGTTAACATACCAGAGGATGCTAGTTTAAACCCTCCCTGGGAATAGGAATATTATTTACCATGACATGACATGTATGTCGCTCTGGAAGAGAGCATTTGCTAAATGACCTGAATCACTCGACCTTTTTAGAAATTACACAGCAATTAAATAGCTACCTTGGACTCCTTTGGTGTGGACACTGATTAATAACACAACAATCCATTTATTAGTACAATAGTGTTTCTAATTAGGATTACACTCATGTGAAGCTCAGACTTGTAGTCATTTAGCAGACATTCGTCTAATATGGACATAATAATGACAATAAAATGGAATACATGTGCAAAGTATCTTGTAAATCTTTAGGTTAAATAGTCATGTCTAGCCATATTGGGTGGCACAAGAACCTTGCGGACGACCATTGAGCATACATATTACACGAGACCTGAACTATGTGCCTTAGCAATATTCTCCTAAACGAAAGGTGGCACTATATACAACAACAACAACAAAAATCAGTATAAACAATGTCGTTGAGGAAGACGGAGGAAGTTGTTCAACTCTTCTGTCCTTTATTACTGTGTATTAGCTCTATCCCAATATGTAACGTTATGCTGATTGCAGCAGCATGGAGCTAAGAAGCAAAGATTCACTCACGCTCAATGACATAGGTCCCTCCCTTCATCCCTGACTTGACCCAATTGGTCAACATACAGCATTCAATAGCAACGATTGGCTAAGCATCCAAGACAGGCAAATCTCATTGGTTGAATAGGATGATAACCCCCGTTCACTTCATTCAACCTCTGGGTTGTCGGACAAGAATCTAACTATCATTAGCACTACTTACGCTGTGCAGGTGGAAGACATACGTAACTCTTGAAGAACTCGCTTCGACGTGCCCCTGCTTTGATCCTATTCGCCAAAGGTTTGCTCATTTGCCGTACTCCCAGATAGAGGAGCTTGGCGATGGGGAAGGCACCGACAACCATTTTAGCGGAAATAATCCACAGAATACGTACGGAGACGTCACACGCACAGCCTATCGTAGATGACGTGTTTTCAATATTCATAAGGGCAGTTACGCAGCAGTGCAAAAACAAAATAACGATTAATTTAGAGTAAATAAACATTCAACATTTTTATTATCATTTTACTCGTATTTAGATTATCAAAATTATACTAAATGAAGCCTAATATAAAATAACCAATATACTTTTTTCTATGTATGCCTATCTTGTGAAGATAACTACGTTATATCCTCAATCTCCCAGGTTATTGAAGATTTTACTAAAGCTTGTTATGGCTCAATGATGCTATCAGCAAGGGTTTACCTGGGCCAGCTGTGGTACGAACACCTGGCTCGGGTTACAGCAACGCGGTGGAGACAGTGGGCTGGACTTAGATGCCAAATAACTACACTGCATACGCAGCTATGACTAAATGTCTGGAGCTACCCCCACAATGACGAATTGATACACAACATATCTTAAAAAAGAGAACACAGTTGCCTTTCCTGCGTTCTTCTGAGCTGAAGAACAAAGCTCTCAGTTTAGGTAAGTACTTTTTTATTTGACCTCTAAATACCTACGCAGTTCATGCTGATAATGTATAAGAGGAACCACAATCGTCGTTGTTCCGTTTAGGTCAACTTTATTGTATAATTATTGACGTAGCGTCAGTCAACATTGGCTATCTTTCCTTCAATATATAGATGCTGAAGTTTTCAGATTCATTTTCAGTTATACGGGTTTCTAGTTCATTGTAAGTGTAGACCTCTGTGAGGAGGAGCTTGTGAAGACTTCTCAAACTAATGAAAATCAGATGTTCCTTCTCGGACTGGCCTTTAACTAAAGCTATTTTGACAGAGATTGATACAAGCGTATGCATGTAACTTCATGCTAGTGTGCGAGACAGAAATACAACTAACAATGACCTAAAACTGTCAGTTATAAGCCACCATGTGGCATCTTGCATAAGGCACATACACATAACGTACCATGTTAATTGTCTGTTTAAGAAAACCAGCTAGGCAGCATTGAGGCTTGCTAGCTGTAACCTGTCTAGTTGTATCTGTCACTGTCGCTAGAACAACTGTACTTAGACTGCCTTCTGCTGTTACGCACACATACACTTGTATGCACACAAACTAACATACAAGTGTCAGTCTATTTGGCCTTCCCTGAGCATGGTAAAATGTTGGTAGACATTAGGTGTAACTTTTCAAGAATCTCAGTCTGTTATGTTGTGTACTACTGAGAAATTATTTTGTTGCATGCTTACAGAAACTGGTGTGGCTTGCAGGAGATGCAGGAGATGCTTGACATAGTGTGAAAACATATAACTAAAATTGGCCTGCAGCTCTGTTAGCAAACAGTGGGGTGTAAGGCATCTGGAGTGGGGTAAGGAATTAGCCTAGTTGGTTGTAATATTATTAGTTGTTAGCCTATTGCATATCCATATCCATTGCGTCATAGCCCATATTTTAATTCCTGCAATGGTCTTCTGACAGTGATTGTTATATGCAATGCAGAACAGCTGTAGGGTTCATTTGTAGTGATTTCTTTGGAAACTACTTTTTGAAATTATAATTGTGAAATAATGTGTGTGTCTGTGTGTGTTTGTTAGGGGTACATATTTGTGCACTTGTGTGTATGGGGAGGTGCATCATAATTCAATTAGAAATGCATGACTAAATGACTAACTGAGGAAGATGTATGAGTGTCACTATTTGATAGTAACATGGGTGGAGTGGACTTTTTATATTAATATATAATATATATATTATATTATTTTAAAATAATGGAGGTATGGGATTTTATTGGATAAACCATGAATTTTTCAGTTCCAATAACTCACTATGAGTTATATGTGCCTTTACAGATGATCACTCAATACTATAAATGTAGTATTAATTATGTAATAATGTCTACTACATTATTTTTGTTGTATTTGGTAGTACCAGAGTTACACAGAATGTCCCACCTATACACCACACATTTCTGTTTTCCCTAACCTCTTGTCAGCATCTGGACATGCATGCTAAAAGCTCATTTCAAATGGCTTCCATCTCATGAGATAGCAGTGGGCTAAAGCAAATATTAAATCAAATATGTACTTTATTTGGCAATAGCCCACGGCTTGTATGTGTGCCCTCTTGGGAATCCATAGGACTGGTGTTTCAAATCAATCGATTCACACTGTGCTAGATCAAGGATGCTTGTAATAAATTGCACTTTAATATCAGGAGACATGCTTGTCATTGAACCAAATAGAGTATAACACAAAATAAACTCTGGGAAGCTGTGAGAATTACAACCATTTGGACTATAATTTTAGTTGTCTGCATAACCTAATACGGCCAGACAGGAGTCCTAGATGGGTCCGAATGCATGCAACTGAAACACAGTGCTTTAATAGTATATTGTACAACACGGAGTGTTTATTGACCACGTTTCCAAGTGTCAGTACAGTATAAGGACAAGAAAGTGGGACAGAAGATACTGATACAGGAGAGGCTAGAAATGAATGGAGGCGTTGAGGAGTGCAACAGAAACCAGAAAAACATTCAGTCAGCCTTGTGGGGTTGTGATTCATTGCTGAAGACCATTAGGGATGAGAGAGACAATGGGAGGGGCAGTCTGTAGTCATAGCCAGACACACCCTTGAATTCTGCTGAGCATAATGATTGTCTGTAATCCTTTACCTACTAAAATAACACAGTTACAGCGTGTCCCAGTAGTATTCAAGCTCCAAAAGGTTCAATTCATACACAGAATTAGCCAATGTACTGTAGTAGTTTTCTCCCATGCATGTTTATGGCATAAACACTGCTAACAAAACTTTAAACTGTTTATGGCATAAACACTACTAGCAAGGATTAAATGGCTACACTTAAAGTATATTTACAATGTCCATATTCCAGTTAGCTACCTGGTATTAACCAGTAGAAAAAGAAACAATAGCCTAACCATAATGAAACTTGATCTAAGCTCTAAGCACCTTTTGAAGAAGTTCTCACAGACTCCCTGGACACATGCCAGGGGTCCTTGCGGTCCTTAAACTCTTTTCGAATGACTCAGATAAATCACATATTCTGAGAAAGGTCATTGTACTATGTGTACAATGAATAATTAATTCCCAAAAGCTAGGAAATGAGCACAACCGTATTTCAATTCAATGTAACAGTCATTCAACACAGCCAGCAAAGGAAAGTGTAGAAGGGCCACACAGCATTCAAAGGAAGGGAGAGGGTATGAAAGAGGAAAGGGGTGGGGTCAATGAATTCCCAAGAAAGAATGTTAGCAATTGTCACTAGAAAGCAAGTTATTGACCTGCCCTGAGTGAGAGTCACTGAGCAAGAGTATTTCTTGTATGTGCTTCACTTGACGAACAGAGATAACCTTATCAGGACATCCTAGGCCATGGTTGAATGCCTCACTGGGAGGCGTAGTTTGGAATGCGAGCCTGAGACTTGACCTTACCAGGACTCTAGTAAGCCTTCCCAATAGGACTAGTATCTGCCTGGAACCAACAACTCAGTGGCCTTGTGGGTAGACTTTAAAATTTAACCGGAGGCATGTCTGCTTGACACTAAATATTTCATAGATTGGGAGTGAGGTACTGCCATAGACTAACCTTCTGTTTTTTGTCCTGCCTCATTCTACAACAGGCTTCTCCTCCTATGAGCAACTCTGGCTAACACAAGCTTCTTTGTGCAAAGGCTTGCAAACAGTCTGGAAAGGACATTGCATCAGACTACAAAATGGCTGATTCACTATATAGTGGACTATATACAGTATCTAGTGGACTATATAGTGGGCGAGTGGACGTTTTGAACATAGCCTATGGGTTTGTAATGTTTAATAACCTTTAGCTGGTCAGCCATTGATGACCTTAGATATGACAGTTGTTTTCCTCTGTAACCTGTCTATTATTAGATTTATTAGACTGCTGCCAGTGCCTTATCCATACATTAAGTAGGCTGACTAACATTGACATAAAGTGCCAGATGCACAACATTTTCAATTTCCACTGGCAAATGTATTGGACTATTGCTGACAGTGGAACCCATGTGTTTGTAGTTATTATAAATTAACAAAAACCCACATGTGCCCTTTCTGGACTTCGCGTGCTCCTTAGAATTGTTGCAAAAGTAGATTGAATCGTTTTTCCTAAAAATTTAAGCACATAAAAAGAAAGAAGAGGGACTGCTATGTTCAAAGCATCTGGGCACATTGAATCAGAATAATTTATTGGCCAAGTAAGGTGACACTTATAAAGATTTGTTTTGGCAGTTGCTCATATAAAAGAAGAAATACAATTAAAATGTATTAAAAATAAATACAAACAAATGATGCACTGGGTTAAGAATGTGTCTGACTAGACTATGTACAGGACATAGTTTATTGTCTTACACCATGCACAATTTACAATACACAATACAGGTGGGGCAGTTTAATTATCAGTTCAACGAGAGGAAGGCAAATGAAGGGGAAACCGGAAACGCCATCTTGACCCTTTTGCTTAAACCGAGAGTTCGAGCTCAGAGCCTCCAGTCGGGAATAATTCACTTGTTGACTTAGTTGTCTAAAGTATTACTACAGCCTTTCACCTGCCAGACACACCTGTCAAGCTGGCCTTGAAAGAGACTAGTCATCTATGACAATGAGCTGAAATAGCTGCTTTATGGAGTGAGTTGGCGTCAGGAGCAGACAGGGATGTCAAGAGGACCAGAGAAGTTTGTGACATCATTCAGAAGCACAATTGTGATTTAGTGAAGTGTATCGACAAGGTGGTTCTGGAGTTGCTGAAGAGGAAAGGGAGGCTTGCTCCAACATGAAAACGTTTTCTCATTAAACTGCAACATGCTGGGACTCCCTCATGTAGGGCGCTTGGGGGAAGGAGCAAGGAGACAGCAAATGGAGAGAGGGAGGCATGGTCAAGCTCTGCTTATGGCATTCACAGCACATATAATCTGGCATCTTTTAATAGTTTTGTGTCAAACTTTGAGTCAAATGCTAATTCAAAAGGAATTAATAAAACTGTGAAGGCAGAAAGCGGACGTTTTTATGAGCTGAACTCTGAGCTGGTGTGTTTTATGAAAAGAGAACATTGGCAGTAGATTTCTGTAGGCGTGCCTTCGGCGGTTGGGTGCAAGTATGTGACTGTGAAACCCTATGTAATGTTGATTTTAAATGATTGTCTGTGTGTTCTCAGGCTGGAAAGTTGGACCTCGCAGCCATGAGCTCCCAAGCGGGCTACAGCAGCAATATGCTGTGTGAGTGTGCCATGCTTGCTGTTTGGCATTGTTTTACCCATTTAAATATGATGCTGGCATTAAAGTTGTTTTTCTATCATACTTGTTGTCGTTTACCTCCAGTCCAGTCCATCAATGACGACCTTACTGCGTCCCTAGCTACAGCAGATGAGCTGTCCAAAGAGTTCAGCTCTCTCATGCAAGAGGCTGCCTCAGGCAAACCCCAGCAGTCTGGGTTTCAGGTACCTACACGAACACATTACATCTACACACACATACACACATAGATGCAGTATACACATACATACTTTTTGTAACATCTGGAGGGCTTTTACAGGACTCTTTTACAGACCCTGGCCTATATCATTCCAATTTCCAACTGTCATTTGACTTTCTCTATACATCTGAACATTCCCTTTCATTTATTTATTTATTTTTCTAAACATGCCCTGACTTGATTGGTTATCTGACTGGAAGTGGGTTAAACATGATGATGTTACAATCCACAAATTGTTTCACACCTGGGGCCAAGAGACACATTATTGTTAAATGGCACGTTAGACAGATAGACTGGTACTAGTATATCTTTCCCTGTCCTGACCCACTGTCTCCCTGTAGACAAGCTCTGTGATTCCTAGAGAGAAGCTCCAACCTATCAGGTCGTCCACCGCTTCCTCCTCCTCCACCCCCTCCTTCAGCACGTCCAGCACATCCGGTGGCAACAACAACAGCAATGGAGGCTCCAGCTCAGCTCTATACTCGCCGAGTTCCACAATCCAGCGCCCCCTCGACTCCATCATCTCCAGCAATAAAAACCTCCCCTCCTCCCCTGTCTTCTCTTCACAAACCTTCACCCCTCCTCAGGTTCACAAGGACCCCCATCTGGGATCTGAAAGCTACACTTACAAGCAGAGCCCCACCCATTCCCCACATACGCAGAGGCGTAACTCCCCGTCTTGTTATGACAGGAGCCCACGAAGCTCCTTAAGCTACATGGAGCCGAGCCACAGTCCTAGTCCTAGTACCACGGTTACTACCTTTGACCAGGCGCTACGTCCTGGACCATTCCACCCAGCCCCCAGCCTGCTATCCCCCTATGACAGCATCCAGATGGGCCGGAAGTCCCCGCTGGCAGACAGAAGCCCCTCCCCTCGCCCTGTTAAACAACCAGTGTCCAGCACTCTGCCTAGAAACTTTGGTGGTTTCATACCAGCTGGTAAGTGGCTGTGGTGCAGTTTGATGCAGAGGGTTTTGCATTAGTGGTATTGACCGTGCATTGATAGGATAGGAGTCCCTGTGAACAGCATTCAATTTACAAACAAACACAGAAAAAGGTAGCCATCTTAAAAGGTGTAATAGGCAACTTTTGAGAAAGTAAGTACAACCAGCGCACAGCATTAGATTTTAACCAATCAGATACAAGTAGAAACAAGCGGCAAACACATCTAGAATTTGATTTATTATTTTTTTGCTTAATTTTACACAGTTGCCTACCATTAAGTGTACCCTTTACATGTACTTAAGTGTTTAATCAAATTCTTTACTGTACTCTGAAATCTAGCCTAAGTACCGACCTGTTCTTGCTAACTGTGCTAGATTCTTACTGCATGCACCAGCAAGTCCAAATAGTGCTGACTTGTTGATCATTTATCTCATATGCAAATGGTGTACGATAATTTAGCTTTGTTTCTGTAAAATATTGATGCCCTTGCAGTGGTATAAAAAAATTGACATGCACATAGAAATGTAGCTTGGGTACTCCAACCGTTGCTCTGTGGAGATTAGGCCAATTTCAGGGCAAACAGGCTATAAATCCAACAGTTAGCAAACAGTTGAGTCACAGATCTGTTTGAGCTTTTTGTTAACTTTTTTCCTTCTCTCTTTCTCTCTCATTCTCATTCTTATTCTCATTCTTATCTCTTATTTCAGATGAGAGCGTGCAAAGGCAAAAGAGCCCAGGCAAGTGGAATGAAACAGATCTGGATGCATCCTATGAGCGAAAATCTCACCACACCTACGACAGTAAGTCGACATGTCTATATTCATGTTTATATTCAGCCCATATAGAAAAGAGAAGTGCATTGTTCATTAAACTTTGTGTGTAGTGTTTGATCATCAGTCAAAGCTAAACACTCTAAACAACCCGTGGCCTTAGTGTGCAGTGTGGGCTCTTTTTATTTAACTAAGCATTTTCCTGTTGTAGAGACAGAATGGCTGAGACCTTCAGTGCCAAACAGCAGCTGGAGAGAGTCCAACCTAGATGGTCCTCCCCCTTCCCATAATGCCAAAAAGGTCAGTGTTGTTGACTAAGATGGCGTTAGAGTACGTTATAAATACACGCATATCTTTCACCTAGAATGTAGGTTGTTTTACATTCCTGTCAGTAATCTACGTCATTTCACAGCATTTACTTGTTGATACACTATACGTCCCAGAATCCATGCTTACCCTGCATTACACCCAGCACAGCATAGCATTGTTTGTGATAGATAAAACATTGAGATAGCAGGCAGGGTGGTATGGCCTACAGATTTAGCTGGGGCTGGTGTCAGCACTTACATGATATCATAAGATATAGTTTCTATTTCGCAGGATTCTCTCCCTCGCTCTCACCATTCCTCCCACGGATCTCTTCCCCGCAATGTCCGAATATCCGTACCTCCAGACGGCGTCTCCCCGCTGCTCGCCCCCCAGCCAATCATCTCCCGCATCTCCATCCCGCCAACCCCCACCAGACCCAGCCAGCGCCGGCCCATCCCCCTGTCCGTCATCATGCGTCTCCAGAACCCCCGCTGGGCGTCTGCCCACATGCAGTACCCTGGAGCACTGGCGGGGAACATGCTGTCCTACCAGCCGTCCATGCCCCTGCCCAGAGAGTTTCTCCCCCAGCCGCTATTGCCGCCACATGCCCCTCCCCCTGAGCTGAGGCAGCCCGCCTTCTACGGTGACGGTACGGCAGCGTGCTACAGACACACGCACTAGGCTGTTGGCAATTATTTTGAGGATTTAATGCTCAGGGGCAGGACAGTCTAGTGGTCTAGGTGTTGGACTCCCAGCCGGAAGGTCATGGGTTCAAGCCCCAGAGGTGGCCTACCTGTAAGCATCCTTGAGCAAGATGCCTAACCCCTATCTGCTCCATGTAATAGCACCAATTGTAAGTCGCTTTGGATAAAAGCGTCTGCTAAATGACGTAATTGTAATGCTAATAGGTCATGTATGTTGCAAAATGTATAGCTAAGTCGCCCTTGATGGCATGCTGTGGTCATTATTCTATCAGAATGTCGTTTGCTTACGATAACTGGTGCATGGCCTATTAAGCTATTGAAAATGTACTAATTGTAAGTTTCCATGTACAGCTAAATGCTGTACATGTAAAATGTAAATTCATGTTTTAGTTGTATGATGTTTGGCCTTTCCCCACAGCGCTGAATCCAGGGGACATCGAGGCAGAGTTAGAGGGGCTTGTGCATCCCTTGCCTGTGATTTCTGAGACACGCAGCGTGTCAGAGGTGGAAAGGGAGGCCCCACAGGACCCCGCAGCAGCCCCTCGGCCCCTCAGTCCCACCCGGCTACAGCCGGTCGTGGGCCCCGAGGCCCAGAGCCAGGTGATCCCGGACCTGGAGGAGCTGCTCCGCGTGCGTGCGGAGATTCCCCGGGCCCTGAAGAAACGGGGCTCTGTGGACCAGTCACAGCCGCTGAAGAAGGCCTCCCTCTACGAGCCCAACCAGTACAAACATCTCATCAACAAGCTCTTCAGCAGGCAGGGCGTCCGCCAGAAGGGGGAGCAAGGGAGTGAGAACAGCAGCTCCTCAGAAGGAGAGGACAGCCCTGCGCTCCCACCTCCTGTTAGCCCACCCATGAACTCTACACTGATCCCACAGGTTCTTGTCCTTTTTAATAAGAAATGTTTTCTGTTGTAGAGGTACTCTACAACAGAGTACCTTAGCTTGTTTATATAATATTTGAACTTTCATTCCTTTTTGTTTTAGTGTACATTCCTACTTTATTCATACTATTTACTATCATAATTTGTGAATTGCTCACCAGCTTTCTCTGTACCTCCTTTCTATTTTTAAATCTCTTGTAAAGCATGTTGTAATCTCACTTTTAAGAGGGTCACTCACTTGTTTGTCCCTTCAGAGTTACCATTCCATTCTGCGGCGCTCGAACCGGCAGCGTAATCCCTCCGGGCGGCGGGCTCGGCTCAGTCCCCTGGTCCTGCTGTTGGACGGATCCCTGGTTGGAGAGATGGACACAGTGCAGCGGGCTGTGCAGGAGGTGTGTGTGTGTGTGTGTGGGATGGGCACATGTTAGTGTGTGTAAATTAGTGCTCGCTATTATTATTATTATTATTATTATTATTATTATTATTATTATTAGGTCTAGTGTTATCAGTGCTGTGTGCCATGTGTGGGTCGGGAAACGTCAATGGGTCGCAGGGGGGTGGTTGGTGGGTTATTAAAAGATGAAACATTTCCAATACAAACAACAACTTTCTGCTTTCATTTATTAATAATCTAGTTTTATAATTCAATATTTTCGGTGTTCATGGTTGTTTATATTATATACTGTATTTTGATTATTTATGCTATTAAAAGAAGTGGTTCATGGCTACCAAACTACAAACCACCTCCTTTTGAGGGGCGTGGCTCAAAAGGTTTGAAAGCTTGGATAGGCTAGTGCTCTGCTCTCAGCCAAACCGTCCTAATGAACGCTATCAAATGTTTTTCCTAGATGAGTGATCCCAGCCAGCCCAATGACGAGGGCATCACTGCCCTTCATAATGCCATCTGTGGGGGGCACTATAACGTGGTGGACTTCCTGGTTTGCATGGGAGCCAACGTCAGTGCCCCAGACAGCCACGGCTGGTAAAGAAGTTTCCTATTGTTCATTCTTACTCATTTAACAGTGCCATGTTACCTCTTTAGCAAAGTGGGTTAATACTATACCTGATCACCCTGTACAGCCAAGCAGGGGGTTTGAGTTAATTTGGGTAATAAATGTCTTGGACCTGTCTGGGTGTGTACGCATTTTATTGCATTCTCCCTGACTCTCATATGTCAGTTTTGTTCCACTTGTTGGGTGGGACAAGTGACGAATCAATAGGACCGCCCACCTTTAGTCTGAGAAGAGGTATAATCAGCTAACTGACAACGCCTATCTGGGCTTACAGGGGCTTTGTCAATAGACGGGCAGTGAAAACAAAACTTGTGGGAATGTCATGGAATCATGGCACACAATGGGCCCTATCTTACACCCGGTGCAAAGCAGCGCCAAACGCGATGTTTCAAACCGATGCGATTGTCATTTTCCAGTCCAGCACCCACATTGTTTAAATAGCAAAATGCACTTGCGCCCATCTCGGCGCTTGTGGGCGTGTTGGTCTTAAAATGAGGTGTGGTAAGATGCATTGTTGGCACATTGCCATGTTGAGGCAGCGGAAAGCGATTGCGCGATTTCCCAACAAAACCATGGCTTGACATCAATGGTGGAGTATTTCACTGTTATTTTTAAGTGCGCATTATCGAGATAGTAATATATCCATACATAGGCGGCTGCACAACGTGCTTACACTCTGCCTGTTACACACACAGAGACGCGCAGCACTGCACAAACATGCAAAAGACAAATAAAAAGATTACAATGTGAAAGATTATTATTGTGTACATCACAATATATTATCCTACTGGAATCCTGCTGTTGCCGTAGATGGCCTGTTCGCACGCTTTAAATCCGTCCAAACTTGTTTGACAATCTCTGTCATCAAAATTTGTTGTTGTGATCATGCCCGCCGATAGGAGGTGGGGACAAACAGGTCTGTTGTCCCGGACCCGGGTAGGGGGGGGGCAGAACTGGGCCCTCATTAATTATGGAATAATTTAAAAAATAAAAATGTTTAAATAGGCCTATTTGTGGAAAAAATAGCAGAGGAGAGGAAGAGCAAGGGAACATGAGAGATCTGGGCGCGGGGGGGCCCATCTAAGATTATCTCGTCCCGGGCCCAGGCAGGACTGTCAGCTGGCCTGGTTGTGATCAGCTGGAGGTGGTCCAATCGCCTGCTAATAATCTGATGAACCAAATGCTGATGGTCTTACCAGGCTGCCTTCTAGTGTTAATATTTTGTGGTGTTGTTTTCACCCAGGACACCGCTGCACTGTGCAGCCTCTTGCAACGATCGTCCTCTGTGCGAGTTTCTGGTGAGGAACGGTGCGGCTGTCATGGCCGTGACGGAGAGCGATGGAGCAACCGCCTCCCAGAAGTGTGATCCCTATGCTGTAGGGTTTGAAGAGTGCGAGAGCTTCCTGAGGGGTATATATGCATTCTTTGTGAAAGTCTATTGGTCTTTCATCTTTATATTTAGCATTTTCATGGCGTTTCTTGGCATCACGCTCTGATCTGGTATGGTGACATGAGTTCATTCGTATTAGAAACCCTCCCGTGTTTTTTTCCATAGTGTAGTGTAAACTTGCATATTACTTGAGACTTAGTGCTCATTTAAGAGGAACTACTTTCAGAAGATGTAATAATTATACAAATATAATATTTATATACAATTACGTTGATATTTAATATATTTATATTTATATATGTTTTTATTGTTTAATATATACTTGTTTACATTTGATATTTACATATTATTATATTTACAGGAATATGCAGTGGTTTCTTAACCTTTTCCATGGCTGTATATGTTTCCAGAGTCCCCCTATGACTCACCCTACTCCTTACACACAATTACACACTACATCTTTGACCGTTTGTCTTTGATTACTAGGCCATGCTGCCACCATGTGGTGCGGATGATCAGAAAATTGCATCCTCCCTTTGTGTGGTTTCAGGTGTGGAGGAGGCGATGGGAGTGGAGAACAGTGGCGTCCTGTATGCTCTGTGGAGCTACATAGCTCAGGCTGCAGATGAGCTGAGCTTTAAAGAGGGAGACATGGTAACAATCCTCCAGAAGCCAGAAGGAGTGGACTGGTGGTGGGCCTCTCTCTGTGGCAGAGAGGGCTTCGTCCCAAACAACTACTTTGGGGTGAGTTTCTACCACAGCAGTTGCCAAGCATTTAATACCTAAATGTTACTATTTTTCATTCTATAGTAAATTCAAGAACAACACAAATAATAAGGGTTTGTCTTTTCTTTCTCTCTTTTTTTGCAGCTTTTCCCAAAGGTCCGACCTAAATCACTCTGCTAAATGACACATCGGTAATCTACGCTGGTCCTATTCTATAAGACGTATACAGTACATCTTTGCTGTCAGATATTTTCCTAGCTTTCTCCCTGTGTTTTGTGACTTAGGCCTGCTACGTACAGGTCGCTGCTTTAATGGCATTGGATCAAACTGAATGTGACTATTTAAAAGAACAACATTGTTCATCAGGCAGGCAATGTGGTTAAAAAATAAAAAGAAATGGCTATGGCAGTATTTCACCAGTTAGATCAAGGTAGGTCTTTTTAGATCTTCAGAGGTGGAAAAATCTGACAGGTGCTCTATATTTCCTCTAACCACGTTGATCCAAAAAAAAAAAAAGAATAATAATAATATTATTCATAGCAAATTTAGGTTTAAAAACAGAACAAACTGCTTTGACCATCAAAATAAAAGCTAAATAATGAATCCAAAAATAATAGTTGTTAAACAGGTAATAAAAATAAGAGGACCAAATCTTGAAAAGACAAGTATAGTACAGGACAATCATAGAATAAATACTAGGAAAAATCTAAATCAATGACAGCATCTTTTTTTTGCTGTAAGATATAAATAGCAGTTGTTCAGCAAACTAGGAGACACAAATTAGTCAACCTATTTAGTTAATGGGTAGAGAAAATACATGTTAGTAATTTACTTGCAATGCAAGCTAAACCTGTCTGGCCTGGGTTTGGCCAGGTGGAACCCAGGTGGAACCTGGCCAAACCTAAAGCTCTTTTAGACATTTATGACTGTTAAAGTTTTGGAATGTCAGTGGCAGTTGGTGTCATAAGTTGGTGTCAGAATATATGGTCCATAATTGATAGTCAGCTATTGCTCATCAGAGCAGCTTCCCAGACTCTGAAGTAACAGTCAGAAATACAAATAGAAATGTCCATCTTCTGAATATATCTATAAGATTTTTTTTTTCGATTTTTATTTTTTTTTTAAAATGGTGACATCAGTTTTTTGTTGACCTTCTTGTTCTCGTGTGAAGCTAGATTCAGACATTCACATTATTTTACCTGTGGGGGAAAAAAAGGAAAGCCCAGACAATGGTTACTACCAGAGCTGGAGTAGCAAATATTCTCCTGCAGTCTATATAATATGTCTGTCATCTGTGACTTTAAAACACTTTGGATTGGTTTCACAGTGGAAGAGTATTAAGTGACATGTTTTCATCAATGTGTTTACATACAAATGAAAATTGTTGGTTGTTACAGACGTTTGTTTACTACATACCTAACTATGCAATAAATAAATATAAACACAAAATAATTTCCGACCTTTTATAAAATATAATGCGGTTAGTGACATTTGTATGAAATGGATTTCATTGACCAGTAGATGGCAGCACATTAAAGTATGGCCCCTAAACCCGGTGACACAATAGCCTATACTGTAGTTCTGATATTCCTTTTCGTGTAAGTCTTTATGGTCATGGTCCATCAGAATGGTCCAAGCTTAACAATGATCAAATACTATATTGATACCTTTTGCACCGATTTCTTTTTATATTGCAGACATCTTTATTACAGCTAAAATATATATGAACTAGAAGTAAACTTGTAACACCAAATAAAAATGTTTTCAAACCTTAATAACCAGAAAACTGGTTCCAGTGCTTCAGAGTTTTTGTACTGATGGTAAATAATTCAGGTTTTTAAGTAGCCTGCTGTAGCATACATATCCTAATTCCACGGTGAAATAGATTAATTCCGTATAGGCCTATATAGACCTCATATATCATATAGTATACATTTATAAAGACAGGTTATTAAAATAATGATTAGGCCTACGGTTTCTGGAAGTTAGGCATTCCTTGTAGGTTTTTTTGTATGAGGAAAAATAATGCTTTAGCTCTACATTTTCTTTAGCTAATGGCTAACTCGTTTCCATGTGTCACATAATTAATCCCTTTGATGGATTAATTATATGAACAAAAGAGCTGAAAAATGTAGGCTTCTGAAAAACCGAATTGCTACATTGACATTGCTGGCACATGAGGTCACATTTTTAAATAGACTTTTGGCATAGTCTCAGCTTGTGTGAGTTACATGCACACATCAGTGTGTGACAATTAGCAACTCAAAAACAGTTATAGAATTTGACAAACTCATGGCATCAGAGACCAATCAACAACATAGAAAAAAATTATAATCGATTGATTCAGTGGAAACATTTATTTTCCCCATACAGGCATCTCTTTAGTTACAGAAGTCCACATTGAGGCCAGGCTCACCTTAAATTATGCTACAACAGATATGTTAGCTCACAGGTCAGCATGAAAATCATCATTAGCACCACCACAACCACACCATATCTTCTGTCCATCTTCTCATATCCTCAGTTAATACTGAGTGGTTGATGGCGTTTTATGCTGAATAGTGATTTTGTTGGAACAGAATTCATTTGATGCCTCATTGAAACTCTATTATTACTAAGGCGCAGCAAAATGAACTCTCATTGACGTGGACTAATGCCAGCTGGTTCAGGTCGGCAGAGCACGCTTTTACTCAGTTTGCTGCGCCTTTTTTTATTTTTACAAATTCTCCTCCGCATTTTAAATTCTGGCCCCTCCCCTCCACCCCTCCTTCTCGGCACACTCCACACATACACGCCCGGTGACTTAAGATGTGCTGGAGGTGGGGTTTTTCTTTTGGCAGTTAAAGTCCTGACAACTTTGCTTGACAGGACATGCCGACCTACTTCCACCGACGCGCCTTCAGTCGCTTGCAGTCACATACAGTGAATGCATGAAACCACTGAGGAAAGATGTTCTTGTGCTTTTATGAAGCACAAGGGAGAGACATATAAAGGGGGGAGAGAGTGCAGAGAAATAAGCAGAGCCATGGTAAGGAAATAGAGCGGGGGTGCTGAGAGACAATAATAGCGTTGGAGAGAGAGGATAATGAGATATCCATGTGAGAGCCCCGCACAATTTTCTGTGAGATAGGGCGCCTGTCAGTGGAATGCAGGGATAATCTGTAAACCACTCAACCATTTCAAATGTGTCTTATTATACCAGCCCTGACTGACAGCAAATAGAATAATCCATCACGATCTGCAACAAGCCCAGTCACTGGAAACCCAATGGAAGCCCCATAAAGCGGAAAAAGGAGAAGCGACCGAAAAATATTCACGAAATGTATATATATATATATATATATATAAAGCTTTTTGATAAAGCAACCGATCAAGTAGGCTACACTTAATAAGAGACACCAGCATGTGCACCCACACAGTGCTGCAGAACTCACAGATATGATGCCTCTGCCTCAGATGGCGGCTCGTGGGCCATAAATGTTATATATTTGCCTTTTATATCGAATTTGGCTCCATCTCTGCTATAGCGCTGAGGAGATTAGTTCTGTCAGGGCAAGTCGCTTCCAATATAATCTCAGCGAGAGCAACACTCCATTATTGAGCGGCAAAACAACCGTGGGTGAGGTCTGGCTAGTGTGCGAGGGCTCTGCTACGCTGTGAGAAAGTTGTGCCGCGCATGCAATCGCACCGCATGCCTGCGCTTACTGACAGCCCCGACCAGTAAGTCCACAGGGCTCTGTCTGAGACTGCTAGGTACTGACGGGACTTCCCTGGGAGACAGAACTGGGAGACAGACCTGTGTGTGTGTGTGTGTGTGTGTGTGTGTGTGTGTGTGTGTGTGTGTGTGTGTGTGTGTGTGTTTGTACACGTCTCACACGTGCCCTCTCCTGGCTGTAGCGGCTCTGAGACACTGAGGTAAGCGGACACATCCCCAGCCTGCAGATATACGCAGAACCCAGCCAGCACCGTAACGAGGCCACCCGCTGGGAGGGGGAGGGGGAGGGGGGGCTTGGGCCCAGAAAACACAAACTCCTCCTCCTCCTACGCCTCCCTTTAACTTCCTCCGCTGTTCTCCTCCCTCTGTACGCTCCTCCGGAGTGATGAATAATAGAGGAGTGCTTGTCCCCCCGCGCTCCCTGTAGTTAATCAGAGCTCGCCTGGCTGCCCTCTCCTCCGCCACTCCTCGCTTTAATAAATCATTCAGGTCTTCGGGACAACAAGCCCGTCAGTGCCAGGGAAACGTGAGGAGTGCTGGTAAGACCAAGTAGAAGAAAGGTTATCTGCCTCTCCCTCTCTGACGCAAGATGGCCTCCGCCGCAACCCCCCTCTCCCATCTCATATTCCTCTCTGGAATAGTTTTGCTCCCCTCTGTCTCACTCTCCCCATCCATTTCCGTTTCTCTCTCCAAGACGGAGGCTGTGGACGAAAACACCCTCCCCTTTCTCTCTGCTTCTCCCTTTCTCCCCTTTCTCCCCTCGAACGTCCCTCTTTTGCTCTCTCGCAATCACTCCCTCCCTCCTTCCTTCTTTCTATCCCTCTCTGACACGTGTCTCACTTCCCCTCTCTTCCCGCATCCTCTCTCTTGGGGAACCATTCCACTTAAGCTCTCTCTCTCTCTCACTCTCTCTCTCTCTCGCTCTCTCTCTCTCTCTCTCTCTCTCTCTCTATCTCTCACTCTGTCACTCGCTCTCT
>JAOEHI010001079.1:0-13023 GCA_025447815.1 Percopsis transmontana
CGGGGCGCCGCCGGGGCCGGCCCCCGCCCCCCCCCCCCCCCCCCCCCCCCCCCCCCCCCCCCCCCCCCCCCCCCCCCCCCCCCCCCCCGGCCTAGGTCTGGCCTATTGGGAAATGTATACAAAGGTTAAAAATATCCTTGCTCTCTTTATAAATTACACAGAATACACAGAATTTCTATAGGAATGTACAAAGACACATGATATTTCTTAGTTTGTTATGATTGGAATATTTAATTGAACTAAAAGCCATAAAAGAGTACATGAAACGTTAAGTGGGAATTATTACTTTCCTTGTAAGAAATAATTTAAAGTTTGTTATGTTGTGTTTTACCAGTACCTGGACACAGTAAGTTCAACATGAACATGACAAATAAAATACTGGCTGTGAGCCATGAGAAAAAAAGTTTTTTAAAGTGAGAGGCATGCCAGTCTAGTTCGGAATGAGCCATATCTGTTTCTCTCTCTTTATCACTAGGCCCTTTGGTCAGGTCGCTGCCTCGAAAAAGCATTCCAAAACTGAATTGAGTTCCTCTCCAATACTACAAGGGCTATACAGATAATCTAGGTACCAAAAGAAAGGTACCACCTGTAAGATTTCTCTTGAGAAATCAATTAATCAATGTGGATGTTACTGGGTCAGTCGAAACTAGAACACAAAATAAATGGAAGATTTCATTTCCACCTGACAGAAAAAACATGTTTTAGAATAAATATTTTATAGGAATTATGCAGTTGCAGCCCCAAAACTCTATAGGACCATAGCACAACATCTGATGAGAAAATGTGTTAAGTTTGATGTCAATAAATAGAAGTAAACTTCAGTTGTTTCAGGGTTTTAGTAGAAGTATGTTTAGGCAGATTTACAAATGGAGAAATTTTGATGTTGTCATAATTGCAAATAACTCCATAAATGTATATATTTTTTAAATATACAAAGTACTTCCTGAAACGCCTTCAAGACCAAACGTTTGACTTGAATGCAGCCCTGTCCTGGAAGGGCCGTGAGCAAAGGTGTGGACTGCCATAGAAATGCATGACAAATACACAGGCTGCTATCTCGACAACCCATTGGTAAATTTTGACCAATTTTTGAAAAAAGTGAGATATTTACAAACTTTTAGCGTGCGCTGTGCGTAAAGGTTTATGATATGCTTATTTATTTGTTTAGGGTTGGAATTTTGTTTAATTTGGGCAACAATGGGCTCGATAGCTTCCCAGTTGAGACCCTTCTTGTTCCAATGGTCACGTGACTGTTTTCACACATTTAAAGGGCTGTAATGCTTCGTGGGTTGTGGATGAGAGCAGGCGCGAGCCCGAGAAGAACGCATGCAACGAACGACCAGTGAAACGCGTGGAGCGTGAATTTTAATAAATAAACATAAAGCATGTATGGTATTAGAGCCACCAACAGAGAATAATGACCCACAGCACCTAATGCTGTGGGGTAAACTTAAATATACAATCTGATTCCCCTAACTACATGCACCTGCGCGGAGCTAATCCGTGGCAGGTGCGCAACCCTGACGGGAGGCACGTAGCGTGCAAGAACGTGTGCACGCCGATCGTGACAAGGGCTTACGACTTCATTGTTTGAGAGAGGGGGAAGGGTGACCCTGGATTCGGGTTATCTCGATATACCTACTTTGAGTTTGAAAACAAATGCATTTGTTTTAACAGTTTAATATCTCTTAGTGACTCCTTAGAATCTGTAATTAAATATAACGGTTGACAAAGTGCTTTGCACATTTTTAATGATGAATGAAATGTGTTTTTTCTGTTTGAAACAAGTAAAATAAAACAAATCAAGTTAAGTATAACATAATATAATCTTAATTTGGGATGAAAAAAAATCTGCGTATCACAGGAAAATAAAATGAGAATATAAAAAATATACAAAAGTTGGAAACTGAAAACAAGCACTAGCAAATTATTAAGGAGATAAAAATAAAACTTCAAAAAAATTATAGATTGCTGTATTTAGCTAGATAAGATCATACTGAAAATATATTGTTAAAATATTGATATTATCTAGATAAATTCAACAATCTATAGTTTTTTGTCTGCTTCATGAAAACATTAAGCAAAAATATATTTACTTAAAATATTGACTAATTTGCTATTTGTCAAATGATGACGTATAACTGTTTTGCATAAGCATCACCATTTGACGTCGCTATCATGAGACTGGGCTGCATGAAACACAAATCTGCAATCTGACTGTACTCAAAGTTGTCACGTTGTGTTCTCACCCCCCTACCCAACCAAACAAACTCTAGAGGTTGAGTTCATGGTGGCGAGGCAGAGTGTTACACTGATCAGCCATAACATTATGACCACCTGCCTAATATTGTGTAGGTCCCCCTTTTGCCGACAAAACCAGATACCATAGGTGTGCTATGGTATCTGCCAAGATGTTAGCAGTATATCTTTTAATTCCTGTAAGTTGCGAGGTGGGGCCTCCATGGATCGGACATGTTTGTCCATTGTAGGCGTTTTCGGCAGCATAGGCACCCTGACTGGTCTGGGCTACAAAGCACCTATTTCTCCTAGCCTGGCTCCGCCTTCCTGTTCTCAGCCTCTCGCTGAGATACGGTCTGGAAACGAGCAATGTATTAACGATTGCACTGCCACTTTTAAGGGCAGGCTAATCAAAGATTATTGGGGGTGGATAGGTGCGAAGTCAAGCTTTCCTTTCGAAATGTAGTTCTAACAATGGCGTCGGTGGTAGAGTTAGATGAAGCGATACGAGCAGTTGTTGCAATGCTAGGGAATATCAAAGAATTGAAGCCCGAGCAAAACAATGTCTTAAACTAGTCATTGAAGGCATACGACATACATACAACATACGTCATATCACTGTCAATGACGATTGGTTAAAGGCTGCTCCAATAGTTTTAAAATTAGGCCAAAGTCTACGGCCATTAGAATGCAACGACTGCAAGCAATCCACAATCAAGCGTGGCCAGACCCTATTGGAGAAGTGAATTTGGGTCTGGTTATACCACGCTACATTTTTCCTGCTTCCAACAAATCTAAGTTAATCATACATACATACATACATACACACACACACACACACAATGTGCAGAGGATGAAAGTGACCAGAGCATGTCAGTGACGTTTAATGTGATCAAATATGATCAGTGCATTGGTGTCAATGTTTGTTGTTGAGGAGCCGTATGCCCTGAAGAAAAAAACGATTTTTTAATCTGGTAGTGACTTGACGCTCCGGTAGTGTCTACCCGACGGCAGCAGTGTGAACAGACCATAACCAGGGTGACTGTGGTCCTTTATGATGTTCCTTGCTTTCCTAAGCCATCGCTTGTGGTAGATGCCTTGCATGGAAGGGAGATGGCAGTCAATAATAAGATCAGCTGACTTCACCACCCTCTGTAGGGCCTTACGATCAGCAGAGGAGCAGCTGCCATACCAGACAGTGATGCAGCCTTAGAAGATGCTATCAATGGTGCACCTATAAGAGTGTTTTAGCAGACATGCCAAACTTTTTGAGTCTTCTCAGGAAGTATAGACGCTTTTGGGCAGTTTTTATTACCAAGTCTGCTTGCCTGGACCAAGTGAGGTCATGTTTGATGAACACACCGAGGAACTTTAACTCAGAGACTCTCTCTACTTCAGCTCCATCAATGTGTATGGGGGCATGGTCCCCCCTATAATGCTTTCTGAAGTCCACGATCATCTAGTTTTACTGACGTTGAGAGAGAGGTTGTTGCCCTGGCACCATGTAGCCATGTTGTTAACCTCCTCAACTTTGAGGACAAACTGTTTACTTGCTGCCTAATATATCCCACTGGCAGTAGCCATGATTGTCATGAATTAGATCATTTTAAGTTAGGAGTAATTGTATTTACAGTAGGAGCTGCTATTCAGTCTGGATATACAGAAACCCAGTCGTGGTAGTGGTGGTACTAATAGGTGTCAATCAAAGTTATTAGCAGCTGATTGGGCACCTACAACCAATGATAAAGACTCCAGGTTGCAGCTTTTTAACTCTGCAGCAGTCAGGAAGGCGTTATTTCAGCCTGGCTGAAGGACAGAGGGGCTCAGGAGGAGCTTCTACAACCAGGCTGTGGGGACCTTATAACTTTAAGACACTTTAAACCATAACAGTTCACTCAATACCATTATCTTATTATTCTTAATTTTACATATCATATTTTTATTATTATTCTATTTTTAAATACAATTTCATTTAATTTATTGTTTTTATTTTATTTATTTATTTATTGTAAGTATTTTGCGCTATTTCTATGTGCTTGTACTTTTGCACACTGGGATGCTGGTAGAGAATACTTTTCACTGCATTGGATTTCACCTGCAAACATGATGAATACAACTTTTGAATCCTTGAATCCTACTAAAAGATGACAATCCAAAGTTAACCAAACATGCCAACATTATGTGATTTTAGGACCTGATTCAGTGCAAGGGAACTTCTTCCTCTATTTACCGTACAATCTGAAATTGTTGGATTTTACTATAAAAATCACTTCAATGTGCCTCAAACATCAATGGGTCCTGTCCAAGTACTGCACATTTGAGCAAAGAGATTCCTCAACTTAATGCAAAGGGAGACAGATTTTGTGATTGAGAGGATTCTGATGCCTGATTCCAACCATATATTCTGGGAATCACAGGACCACAGCAGCAAACAGTAGTAAACATCTAAATTTGTCTAAATTAGTGAGCGATGTCTGACAGCTATTGCTAACTCATACTGTAGCTGTATAGAGGAAAGAAGTCATGTGCTGGGATAGTTATATACAGTTCGTGTCTACCTACATAGTTCTGTTCAATAGCATTTGTAAACCATTTAAATCCAAAATAATGTAAAACATTTGGAATTTCTTTACAAAAAAAAAAAAGAATTACGATTAGTTACTTATGGTGCAAGTTACAAACGGTGCTAGTGCTAAGTTGTAGCATCAGTAACGTCAAGATATCCAAACTCACCATTTAAATATGACAACAATTCTCATGTTTTGATGAAAAGTTGTCTCCTCTTCAGAGTCTGACTGAAGCTCAAACATGTATGGTTGTATTTTTAGAATATTCCCGCTTTCCATTACAAATTGATGAGCATTGTTTTTTGTTTTGTTTTTGGCAACCATTCTTTGGACAAAAGAATAGAGGGCATGGGACGTTTCAAATTGGCATATTCATAGATCTTGGCATTTTTAATGAATGAAAAGGGATTAAAGGGTAGAGATGCTGTTTAGTAGTTGTGTGTGGTATATTAAACAATTTTGATTGAAAAAAACATTGAACTACATATTATTCAATATAGAGTATGTTTAAAGGGTTTCAAATATAACTATTGTGCCTTTGTACGTAAAATAGAGAAGAAAGGATTGCATTTGATCCTGTGGTCAAATAAACATTAATTCACATGAGGCTTACTGGTTTACATTGTCAAGGCAGCTTTTGTTCCTGAACATAATTCTTCTTCCAACCAAGTCACACATAGATGAAACCAATATGATCGGCCTTCAAACCTCATGAGACATCTAGCCAGCAGGCATGTGTGTGTTTTCGTAATTCAGAGAGGAAAATTTGTGTGCGAAAAATGTGTGTGTATTTCTGTGTACAAGGAGACATATCTGCCCAATCACATTAAGCGTTACCATGTCCTCTTAAGTGGCTAATTGCAAACAGATCTCTTTTTCAAGCAACACTGCCAATATCTTGCTGCCCAATAGATGACATTCATGGGTGGTATTGGGTGGGTGGGCTCACAAAATACCAGACAGTTATGAAGAGGAAATTCCTTCAAGAAAACCGGTGAAAAAGAATAGGTTTAATAGTCCGAATTCCTTGGTAAAAAAAAAATAAAAAATTATGCATTTAATCAGGGGCTCTAGAAACAAGTTAAATGTATTAACAATATATTGTTCTCTAAAACTGAATACCAAACAAAAATTACAAACAAAAATAAACCAATCAATTATGAATGCCCCTGGAAACACACACTTAACTAATAAATTAATGAACCCTCCAAGTTGTGATATCTAAATCACAGCCACACATCAGCGGCAGGCAGGCTGGATGAGCGGTGACAGTGGTGTCATGTGATCTGAGACCACAGCAACCACAAAGTGGACAGATGAAGTGTTGGAGAGAGACAGTGGATTGGTTTATTGATTTGTTTTTGTACAACCGTGTGCGTGTTTGCATGTGAAGCACATAACATCTCTATTTATAATCCACACAGATAAACATGGCCGCAGACACACACACACTATTCAGAGTGTAGGTTCTCCTCTTTCAACAAACATGAACCTATGGAGTCACAGCTTCTGGATTAAAACATTTGAGAACTGCTGTTCTACAACAACACTACGCTGTAGATACAAATCCTGATTACTAAAATAAGCTGTGAAACGCTAATATTCAGCACGTCAATAGTGTTTCACCTTTTTCCAAGTAAACTATGAAAAGTTTGTTCCTTACCTTGGGCAAGGAAGTCCTCCATCTTGTCTTTGAAGGGCTGCAAATGTTCCTCTTTGGAAACTTTAACAACTTTTTCCATTTGTGACATGCAGGCTGCCAAAATAAAAACACACAACAGTTATAGTAACAATCAGCACATTCTGAGCTGAGTTTTAGTGAATATTTCATAAATACTGTTCCACACAAGTAATGACTGAGGGTGTGTCAGATGCAACTAATGGTAGCATGTTTATTACACAATATTGTTACATTAAACAAAATACTGTACAGTGTTTGTGTATTCAACCAGGAATATTTAGAAAAAGTTTGTCTACAACCAGGTGGCCTTCGTGGATGCTACATATATACACACATATCAAGCTATTGTCAAAGATGAAAATGGTCTTGAAGCAAGGCCATTAGTCCAAAAACCCAAGCAGTTCTATATATAGCACCGTCTAGGAACAGCCTGGTAAAAAGACTTAAACCTTTTTGGGAAAACCACAAGGAACTACAGTCAATGAAGACAAGGAGTGGGAAAGATAAGTGGAGAAAGAAGGTGGGTGGATTCTGATGGCCTCTTATATTACATCACTTTCTAAACCTGCCCCCCACCAAAAATAAAATGTACAGTTGAGTAGTCTGTCAACCTGTCTTTTTTTCTGTCTAAAAAAGTAGAGAGAGAGACAGATGAAAGGAAAGTTTGTGCACAGTGTGTTCTGCGCACAAATCCCAACTCTTTCAAGCTTCCTGCTGTCATCATCATTATCTGATGAGGTAGGAATCACTTGTCAGGTAAGCTGGGACAGGATATTTGGTTACACCAATTACTATAAGAGTCCACTGGGTGACATGTTGACCTTTGAGAGAGTAGGAAAAGTGTGTGTGTGTGTGCGTGTGTGTACAGATGGAGCGTTGCGGTGCGTCAGCTCAAAGACTATGTGTAGTAGTGAACACTGAACTCTAAAGGCTCCCTGTTTATTAATTCCCTGTTAATTTAGAATTATTTAATGCCATTATTTAATGTTGACCTATTACTGCTGCACTTACTGTACCCCTTTCTTATAATATATATTAATCAGTAAATATGTCTACATCTGTTTGTTTTTGGTGAGAATTGGACATACGGTTGCAGAGATACGTACTCAATTCCTGATTTCGGATTAGGCACAGGCATGAGTCTATGGACACCAGAATAGCTGTGTGTAAGTTTGGGATAGCCCTCTATCAGCCTGCAAAGTTTAATAAAAAGCGACAAAGCGGTTACATGAGATCTCTGTAAAAGTGGTGGAAGAAGAAAAATAATAATAATTAAAGCTGCAAGCAGCATTTAAGGGGTCCATGCTGTTAGACATATCGGGAAACCCAAGATGTCGGAGATCATAGGTGCAATAGGCAATTTTGTTTAGATCAATGTGAAGCACGTTTTGAGATACGTGTGGTTTTTAGCTCATAGTAGCAAGAAGATATCGCTTTTTGAAGATCTAAAGTTTGACGATGTACTTTAGTGGCCTCCAATGGCCCACGAGGCCCACATTTTTACTGGGTGTTGGGGACCTAAATTAAGTTATACTGACCAAGTTTGATGGCGGTCAACCATTTCTAAAGGCATTTGATTGATAGCTTGAATTTCATTAGCTTTTAGCGGTCACTACCGTCTTCTTATTCATTGATGCACAACATCATGTTACACTCATGCAACACACCAAGTTTGAAATATCTGTTTGCGTTCAGGAGATATGAGAATTTAAAGTGATTTTTTTTGGTATAGTGCCGCCATATGGCTGATCAGCTCCAGACACTGCGCATGTCCTCTTTAATTTATTCTGTAGTTTGTGGTTCTAAAAAAGAATAAACATAGAAATTACCCTTACCCTAACCGTATACACCACCATCGGTGTGTGAATGGGTGGATGTGAGGCAATTATGTACAGCGCTTTGGGTGGCCTTGTTTGGTGCAAAAAAGCACTATATAAATGCAGTCCATTTCCAATTACTCAAAACAGTCACAAAGTGCAATACGATGGACACTTCACGCCCTCAATGGTCGCCATCTTGGCTATGTAGTGGAAGGGGAGGGGATACAACCATTCAATTTTTTTGTAATGGTGGCCAAGGAAGCGGCACTGAACACTGCACCATAGAAATGGGAGTAATACACATCTATTAAGTTTTTTATTTTTTATTTTAATTATTACAGCAGTCTGTAATAATTCGGTACTGTGAACGATAACGCAAACATTTTAATAAGGCATTAACATTTTAATGTGTTGTGGCGTATGTTTGTTGTTTATGCGTGTTAAATTGTCGTTGTCACTGTAGTATATTTTAGTTCCCCCGGTATTGTGCTTGTTTTTATTAATCAGCCACGGAAAAATGTATTCTCCCAGGGAGAATTTATTTTCCCCGGGGGTGAATACATTTTCCGGGACTGAACTATATAGTCAGTCCCGGAAAATGTATTCTTCACCCTCGGGGGCAATGCAGAATACATTTTCCTGGACTGACTATAATAAACGAGGATGATCCCAGGGGAACCGGGACAGGTGGCAACCCTAATTAGACGTGTGGACAAAGGCTCGACAAGCTGTATATTTTCGCAAAATGCGGGAGCTATCGTTGACTCGGTAGATCAACCGGTGATAGAACGTGTATACCTGCGTATCAGCAATTACAGTTTTATATAATATATTTGGTGCAGACGAGTACACAAGATCCCTTTTTTACAGGGAGGCAGAATGCAGCTGGACGGTAAGCCATTACCATCATATGAAACCTTTCCTATTTTGCTACTTGTTGCTTTACATTGATGTTACTGCATGGAGTGTCATTCCATTGTTGTGATCCAATTTGTATTTTAACCAGAACATACATTGATGGTTGAGGCCTGGAGGGGAGGGTGATTCCAGCCTTTTTTTTTTCTTTTTTTCAAAATGGGAGATTCAGGAAATATCAGGGAACAAGCTGAAATAGTAATTTTTAAAAATTCCATACGGGGCTTAAGATATGACCCAGAAGGTAAATTTACATATTGTAGCACCACCCAGAGGTCTGGCAACGTAATTTTATCAATGCATGGCTTTGAACCTCCCTACCTCCCTACTTAGTTTTTTCTGCCCAGCTACTTTTAATGCAGAAAAGGAAACAAGAATAATAGTAAATATAGCAGTAAGCGGCAATTATCGGGGTCCTTGCAGTATGGCAGCTGTTTAGCAACCATTTAAATTTGACATGTTCAACACGTGGAAAATATAAAGTATAGGAAAGGAAAGGAGGAAATGGCCCAAGAATAAGCAGACAAATTTTCACATTTTTGGTTAAGTAGTTGTTTGGGTATTGACACATGTCAGTTGTAGCGCCCCCTATTGACGGAATTTTGCGAACGTTTGCGTGCTTCCAAAGAATGTGGTCATGATTGGGAATATCAAGTTTTGTTAAGATTGGAGCTTTGCAACACAAGATATAGTCTGTAGAGTCATTATGGGCTACGCCTTAAAAACAGACGGACGTGCAACTTAACGAATACTGTAACGGATAGTCAAAACAAAATGCTTTGAACAACTTTTTGTCAGCATGATCTATAGATGACACCAAATTTCACGAGTATTAGATGAACACCCTGGGAGGAGTTCATTTTACTTTCGCTTTTTCAAAAATGGTGGGAAAAGTTTGGGCTGAAATTGACAAGTATGGGTTCGTTATACTTGAAACCTTGGATGGAATCGGACAAAAAAAGTAGTTTTGTTGTGACCCATGTAGATTCCAAGATATGAGCTAAAACATAAATGTGCTTATAACAGCACCCCCTTGTGGCTGATTAGTTTAATTTTTAATTCATGGCTTCTATGTGCCATTATGAATGAGCCTCTCAAGTTTCCTGAAGTTCGTCCATTCACACTAGAAAATATTGGTTACTGAATTTTAATTGGTCGTTAGGCAGCCATTCCAACAAATGGGGCCAACTATAACTGTACCAAATTTCAGATATTTAGCCCGAGCGGTTCTTGAGATATTGACACGTTTTAGTAGTAATAGTTGTAGCGCCCCTATGGATGGAGTCTTACGTAATTTGTTGTGCGTCCAAAAAATGTTGTGCTGATTGTGTATATCATGTTTCGTTAAGTTTATCATTACAACACAAGATATTGACTGTAGAGTCATTATGGGCCACGCCTTAAATATTGAGACACAATCTGACACCAAGGTCATGGCTGCAGGTCACATAGTATGGTAGCTGATGCCCCATTAATGGTGCAATGTTCAATTAATAACTGTAGCGCCCCCTATTGGTTAATAGTGGCGCAATTTTTAAAACTAGACCCTTGGGGCCTAATACTGCCCAAGTTTCATGATCATGTGACTTTGTTAACCCCGCCCTAATATTCCTTAAAATTTGTTTAGCATTTTTGCTTATGGTGAACACACCCTTTGTCCTGATTTAATCAAATCAAAATGATTCTTATGTAAAATTTCATGCAGAGCCAAAAAATTCAGGTTTAGTTCACATACGACTAAGCGTTTAGGAGCCACGCCCACTTCCGCTCAAGGTGGCAATCTAGGCAATATGTTTCAGGCTGTCCCGGGCCATACCGTTAAAAATTTCAACATTCTTTTAAGAAGTTTTAATGAAGAAGCTTGAAAGAGTCCAACAAACTAAGAATTATGATATTTAGACAAATGGTCTAGTAGATGTCAAAAGTGTGTTTTTCATCTAAACAGTAATACCGGAAATATAAATATTTAAAATCATTACTTAAAAGCTGTTTGTAGGCCATGAGGTGACAGATCATTTGACACCAAGCTCATGGCTATACATCATATAGTATGATAGCTGTCGCTACTTTAATGTTTCAATGTTCAATCGATGACTGTAGCGCCCCCTGGTGGCCAATCTGGACGAACCTTTTACTAGATAAATTAGACCCTTGGTGCTTAACACTGATATAGTTTCAGTATCATGTGACTGTTAACCCCGCCCTAATATTCCTTAAAGTTTTGTTTATCAATTTTACTTCTGGTGACCAAGTAAAATTGGGTCGTCCAAGAAAGATTCCTCCCTCTGTGTTCCCTTTCCAAGGTTTCTTCCATTTTTTAACCCATGCATTTTTTTTGTGTTGAGTTTTTCCTTGCCTAATGGGAGGAATAGGTGAAGGGGGTGTCGTTTGTTTCCATGTGAAATGTGGTCCTGTGCAGCCCTTTGAGACTGTAATGTGATTAAGGGCTATATAAATAGACATGTCTACCATCATAAATTAGTATAAAACGTTTCACTTTATAATCTTTCTGCTAGACTGTACAGTACAGCTGTATCATCAGCTGTCTACTGAAAAGCAAATTTGTTAGATAATTCTTGTTTACTTCCATAGTTTAGCCTAGCAACAAGGCTAAACTATTTAGGCTAATCATTGCTACTAAGTCAACAGGGAACCTGACGGAATTTGCCTTTTTTTGCGACAATTGTAGTTATACAGGGTCAAATCCAAAACAAAGAGGTTGTGAACATTGCTACTATAAATTATCATTTACTCCAAATTCGTTTGATTAGCTACTTGTGTTCAACACAGGAGATTGTGAGAATGTTACCTAGTATCTGCTTTCTCATTGGCTGTTGCCATGGGGCCAACTTCCGGGAACTTTAGCCGCTGTGAGCGGAGTTCGCTGTTCCTGCTCCTGCATAGGGAATGCATTGAATCTCGCCGCTCTGTTCTCCACTCTTAATTGCCTATGTGAACGCAGCTTTAGACTACAATATGCCTCATTGCTTTAGATAACGTAGTCGACTCCCTCTAGCTGATACCCCATTTTGGGGTGGTATCGGATAAGAGCATCTCTAGTACATTGCATGCTTGATACACCAATGCAACCCATTCCATCAATGCAAGAGATAAAGAAGGACAGAGATGGCGAAAGAGAAACAGGAATTTCGAAGATATTAAAACCCCGGCCAACAATTAATTTAAAAAATAAAAAAGTATAGGCCCAATGCAGCCTAGAAGGCAGCATCCCCTTCCGAACCATCCACAAGAAAAGAAAGCAGCACAACATATTACCCGGCCCATTCACTAAAACGCTAAACTCATCCATCAGGTGACACAAAGGAGAATCCGACATATCAGGAGTCTGGTATTGAGTTATGTTATTTCTACTTAAAACAATTTAAAAAAGGGTGAAACTTTAAGAATTTTATAATATGATGGCATGATATTTTCATGCAGGGAGTGATGTGTGCGTGTGTGTGCAGTAAATTATAAATCGCCTCTTTAAATTGAGTTTGCCGGTCGGGTCACAGTTTCTTGAATCTTTCCTTTAATACCAACTGGCCTATATTGTAAGACAACCAGAAATCACAGCATTAAATAATAAAAAATTCAGATTTAATTAAATTAATGCAGACAAAGCCAACATTATTCTAGTCTGTGACAGCAACAAACAATCATTTGATAAAACATTAAAATTCAAATAATTCAAATGAGTAGCCCAAGTCATTAAAGCAAAGTAATTTTACAAAAACAAACATATCTAGACATAACTTATTAAAAGAAATATTACCATATACGGCCATGGAAAAAATTAAGA
>JAOEHI010001080.1:0-13023 GCA_025447815.1 Percopsis transmontana
ATCTTATGTTTGTTATTATTATGTTTATTTAAAATGAAAGAATGTGCGTTGTGGAAATCAGTGAGTTGAAGAATAAAGGTTCGAACATGTTGGAGTGCTGGACATAACATACTGAACATACTGACACTGTTACTGTAACGCGAAGGATAAGGTGTACAGTACTGTATATGGGGTCTATTATGTAACTGTCTGTGTTTGTACACTTTATGTTTCCGTCAGTAAATTCACAGTTCAGCTGCGGGATGACAAGCAGAGACTGAGGAGTTTCCCTTCGCTGTAAGTCCATGGACGCTGTTTACAAAACGGCTATTTACCTTTTCATCTCCATATAAAGCAAGAATGTATAATATTGTATTATTTTACTTTTTATTTATGCCTTGTTATAGCTTTCTTATTTTTTGCAATTACAATTAGTTCATTTTAGCTGTAGCTTTTATCCCAAGTGACTTACAGTGAGTAGTCATGCCAAGCTATTATTATGGCTTGTGTCCAGTTTTAATGTGTGTTTGGGTGTGTGTGTGCGCGTGTGTCCAGGAGACCCAGTGGCAGGCTGGAGGTGGTCCAGTTGATGGAAATGATGGATGAAATGCTGGAGAAAGCTGGTGTGAACAAGCCACCCCAAGAACTGTGTAACCTCTCCCAGGTACCACTGTCACAGAGGTCACGACCTCTTACCTCCCCCAGGTAACGGTACGGGACCTGTAGTGTTTTAAACACACCTCAAGGGTCCACGGCGCACAGGTTGCTCTAAATAGTTAGCAGTGGTGCTCAAAGTGGGGGGCTGGGACCTCCCAGGGTCCAAGATGTGTTTAGTGGGTCACACAGCTATAGTTATTATTATAATACATATTATTAATACAAAGTACTATAAATGGTGTTATGTTATACTAGGGGCGGGATAGGCAAGTGTTGAGGGTGGTCGACCCCAAGCCCAAAGGTCTGAGAGTGGACCAACCGAACCGCTAGCATATCCTGCCCTCCGTTATCACAGCCACGTCCTTTCCGCTGCTCCCCCTACTGGCTGCTGTGGCTATTTCAGGCGACGTCACTCCCCCGTTTCTTCCCGCGCTGCGTTCAGATGCAGGCTCTGCTGGAGCTGGTCCAGGAGGAGCAGAACATCTACAACCTCGTCTTCCACGAGCTCATCCGGCAGGCCAGCGTGGAGTGTGCCGAGAGGGGACAGCTGCTGGCCAAGCTCAGGTCAGCACCGCGGGCCTGCTTCGTCGTCATCATCATCCTCCTCCCCGCTCAGCATTTTACAGCTGGTTTCCTTATACAGTACATAGTCCTTTGCGACAGTGGCTACTTTCTACTGCTGATAATGAATATTTTGGAATTAAGAAACAATTTGACTTACCTGCATCTCAAAAAATTAATCGTTTTAAAAATATCAAGATTTTTGTTCAGATATAAAAACACATAACCAGTTGTTGCTGGCATGTGAAATTCCATTGATATTGCTATTAATTCAAATTACTCACAAATAAATTACACTATTCATTTTATGTGTCTAAGTACATACATTTTATTTAAATTGTGCAGCTGTATACTGTATTTTCGTGCCATTATGTCAGGCCAGTATACTGTACATTATTCCGTAAAATCACTCCTCAATTATAAAGCTTACTTAGTACGCCTTTAGGTGAGACGCAGACTGCTTCCTGTCCAGACAGCGCTATGCATCCCTGCTGGAGCGAGTTCCCACGCAGCTGAAGGCTCTGCACACCGAGACCGTCGCCCGGCGGGCCCTGGACCGCAGACTCATCGAGGAGATCCTCTGCTTCAAGACCTCCATCCAGCAGCTACACAGGTCCTTCACAACACCTCCTGCAGCATGTTCTCCTCTCATGTTGGAGCGGGGAAGAATGAGAACGTACTTGACGGGTTGGAAACTCTGGGTTGTAGTTCTTAGTAATATACAGCCATGGAAAAAATTAGGAGACCACTGCATATTAAAAAAAAATATAATAATATAAATATAAACATAACAAATATGAAAAAATATATATATGAATATAAATACAATTTAATGGAAAAAATTAGGAGACCACTGCACACTCCATATATATATATAAATATATAATCTGTTTGTATGTATTCTGTCCTCAGGGAGCTGTCTGAAATCCGAGCCCATGATGAAACTGTTACCCAGCAGGCCGAGCAAACCCAGGGGGAGCTGGCAGAAGCCCTTTACCAGGCGCAGAAGAACGCTGAGTGAGTTTTCTTGCTCTCACAGTTTAAAAAAATATTTTTTAATAATAATACCAATTTGGATTCTGCTTCTGAACTTTCTGAATTCTGAACTCTTTCCTGAACCCTGGTTCCAAATTCAGTTTCGAAGAGCACAAGCCCACATTTACCACAGGAAGTGAACACCACCCTCTAACAGAAAAACCCTCAAACAAGGATTTAAAAAAACAAAACTCAAAGGGGCTGAAGTGTAGGGACAGCATATTCTAGTGATTAGGACATTTGATTCACACACAATGCTAATGTGGCTGCCTGCTCAGCACCTGTTGCATCCCAGGAGGGGTTGGACTCATTTTGTAGTAATTAAGGTATATTCCTTAATTTGTGTTTTGTGAGTTTTTCTTTGCCCGATGGGGGGGGGGATAAGGTACAGGGGGTGTCCATGCAAAATGTGGGCCTGTGCAGCCCTTTGAGACTGTAATGTGATCAAAGGCTATATAAATAAACCTGACTTGACTCCTAGCTGAAAGGATTTGGCTTCAAGCTCCTCGGTAAGCATCCATGAGCAATATGCCTAGCCCCTATTTTCTTCTTAAAACTTAACTCACTGTTAAGTCACTTGAACACCATTAAAAACGTATGAATGTTTTATTGAAGATAATAAAACTAAAAATATATGTAATTTTTTATTCTCAAATGTTTGAAATTTGATTTTTTATAACTTGAGAACCACTGACCTAATAGTAATCGAAGGAGACAGTCTGCTGCAGGACTACCATGACCTGTATGAGATGAAGAGAAGAAGAGCAGAGGTGGAGGTGGAGAAGCTGGCTGAGGAGAGAGACCTCTGGAGGAATGTCACTTACAGCCTGGCACTGAAGGTCTGTCCCCAAGCCTACAGGGTTTCTCAACCGGTGGGTTCCGACCCAAAAGTGGGTCGCGAGCTGGTGTGGAGTGGGTCACGGATGTGTACTTTGGCTCCGTCAAAAAGTCTAACTTTTATTTTGATTAAAAAAAAAAACTTCCCATGGTGTGCTTTTATTTTGAAAGATGCGTAGGTGTTTTGAACGGTGCATATAGACATTGTGGATTACTGAACAAATTGTTGTGTGAAATAAATTATAATGGTTCGGAAGCTATAGCCCTGACTCTGATTGGACAAAGCACACACACACACTCATGTACCTGCACGGCCAATGGCCATGTTGTGTGTAGAGTATGTTTCAGGGACCCATCTAAACACCACTCTGCCTTGTGCAATATATTTATAAATATACACACTACCCGTGTGTGCGTGTGTGTGTTCTTAGATCATCCGTGTGAAGAAAATTCACGTGGCTAGCCGGCTTCATGTCAGCAAGCAGGCCTGGTCTAAAAGAGCTAAACACTTCACTGTCCTGCTGTCTTTCAAGGTAAACACACGCACACGCACACACACACTCACTGTGTGTTGGACACTGTGTGCTGAATGTATTCATCTTATTTGACAAAAACATAATCGTAGTAGCTAGACTAAACTGATTCTGTGTATCTAGGACACAGAGGACCTGAACATCGTCATGGCGATGACTGACAAATGGAAGGATCAGCTGTCTGTCTTCATGTCTGCCTTGAGGCAAACTGAGCATGCTCAGTGTCAGCAGATCTACAACATCAAGGATGGCATCACCAAGTGGCTAGCCTTCTGCTCCGAACTCAACCAGTACAGATAATGCTTACCGCTCTGTCTTAAATCTGCATGGGACAACTAAGCAGCCGCTCTGTCCAGAACTGCACTCGGTTGTCAACGTGAATGTTATGTTACACTGGGAAGAACAGTACCGGAATTTTAAGTTGCAATATTCAACTTAAAATGAGACTTTGAACATCCTGTCTATTTAATAGAATTTTATTTTAATTTATTATCCCCAAAATATTGTTACATTTACTGTTTGATTTGAAACTATATTACTATATTACTGTCATGTCTTATAGAGGGTTCACAGGGGGGGCAGGATAGTCTAGTGGTCTAGGTATTGGACTCCCAGCCGAGCCCCAGAGTTGGCCTACCTGTAAGCATCCTTGAGCAAGATGCCTAACCCCTATCTGCTCCATGCAATAACACCATGTAATTGCAAGTCGCTTTAGATAAAAGCGACTTGCAATACTAAAAAAAGCTAAAAAATGACCTAATTGATCATTGTAATTATACCATTGCTGACTCATTGAGTTAGCTGTTCTATGTGCTTTCCTGTGGCTTAATTATCTGTTAAATGTGATTTATTTTCTTAAGGAATCCAAATCCAAAATATGAGAGTGTTTTAGAGGAGATCTGTGCTGACTTGAAGAAGTGGTCAAACGTAAGACGATACATGTTTCTGTGTAGAATGGTTATTCTAGTTGGAGTTGAAAGTGGCTAAACTAAACATTATGGTCTTTCTCTCAGATGTTGACTGTGCAGTGTGAGCGTTACGGGGGCGAGCAGCTCCTCTCCTGTCAGGAGCTGTTGGAGATGTTCGGCCGTCTGCAGGATACCTGGGTGAATTCTGGGCTTCGGATATTCAGGAGACACCCAGGACCAGATGGAGCGCCCCCTGGGGGCCAGGAGGCCATGAGGGAAATGAACATGGCCGTGACTGAGCTCCACAAACAGCTAGGCTCCCGTGTCAAAGGGGAGAAAGGTGAGTCCCACCTTGTTTTACATAAATAAATTGACTGGAGTTCAAATTCTGATTGGATCCTCATGTTTCAGGGGTCCACGTCCAGATCATGTCTCTGGCTGGACTGATGGAGTCCTGGGCGACCAATCTTAGGGCAGAGATTGGTCGCCCACACAGTATGAAGGTCTCGGATTGGCTGAAGTTGGAGAAGGCGCTGTGTGGTTGGCAGAGTCAAGCCGAGGGCATCTTGCAGACTGTGTCCAGAAGCCAATCAGAGCATGAGAAGGAAAACTCATCACATGACACGTAAGATGACATTAGATTGACATGCTAAAACTCACCACAATAGATATTTATCAATGCCTTCAGTTCAGAATTATGAAAAAAGGATAGATGTTCTACTATTATGTTTGCTTTAGTTACACCATGGGTTATGTTTATTAGTTTTGAAGCTGAATACAATTTGGCTCTTCACTTCCATTAATAACCGGGTGGGGGTGGCGGTATTGGACTGTAAATGTAATTGATTACACTACGTGTGTCTTACAGCATAGAGATGGAAGATGTATTTGACACCATCCGACAGTTCATCACCAGCCAATCAAACTTTTTGCACTATGAAAACAACAGACTGTCTGAGGAGGTGGGTCTCTCCTCCTCTGCTCTCCTCTTCCCTCTTCTCCTCTCGTCTGATATATTCCATTCCTTTCTCCTCTGTCCTGCTCTTCAGTTGGGCTTGGGTTCCTTGTAAAAATTCTGTGAACCTTATATTATTATACTACTTACTACTTAATTACTTATATATTCCTGCTGTCTTCTTCACACTTGTCCGTAGTTTAGTTTTTCCTTTTTTCTTAATCTTTATCTTTCCAAGAGTTATCTCTGTTGTTCTTCATTGTTGACACTTGTATTGAGAAATATTAGTAGTAGTAGCTACAGAATTATTATTTAGTATTTCCCTCTCCCAATGGGGAAGGTGTATTTCCTCGAGACGGCCCAGACCCGCTGGATGGCAGACCTGCTGATCTTAATGCCAGATCACAGCCAGGACCAGGATCTGGACCTGCTGGCCAGTTCCACGACCCAATACGCACACAAACAGGTCTCTCTGGAGACACTGGAGCAGGATGCCAGAAGCCTGGCCCAGAAACTCCACACCTTCTCCAGCTATATCACCAGGTATTGACAGGGGGGCCAGTCAGTTAGCTGAACAGGGGGTTGGACCAGTGTTTGTCAAAGGAGATGATAACCACTGGAGAAGGAGATGCCTTCAAGAAAGATGTCGGGGGTTAATTATAGATAGATAGATAGATAGATAATATGATTATATAGGCTTGGGATGGGTTTATAAGATATATAACTAAAACATACTTTAGAATCGTCATGGTCTACAATGGCCCTGGGTCTTCATAGGTCCGTGTAAACCGTGTAGACCATACATTCAGATTGGGTGTTTTGGCTCCAGGATAATTTAACCTCACGAGAGACGTTTTAATTCCAGCTCCTGCCAGTTGATTCCAGACGAAGAGCTTCAGAAGAGCCTGCCTGACAACAGCGCCGAGGGCCATGCGTACGAGCGCAACCAGTTACAGGTGCACCCCGAGCTATGTGTCGGTTGCCTTGACGGCATGTGATCCTGAAATTTGGAGTGTATAAAGGGGGTGCATGTATTTTATGTGCCCCCCGTCTTTCTAGAGGGAGTGCAGTGATTGGGTGGACACCTGTGAGATCCTACTCTCAGATATGTCCGGTGGTCCTGTGGAGTGGTCCGTTAAGCCACCTGGGACCGCCTCCCACGCCGATGTCACGTTGTCACCAGGAAACAGCCCTGAGTCTCTGGTAGACCACCCCCATTGTATTTTTCACTGTCATGAACAAATCAGGTTCCATGCCCATTCTGAAATGCATGCAAACTCATGGGTCTGTGTGTGTGTGTTTGTGCATGCGTGTTTGTTTAAAGGTGGCTGTGGAGGTTTCACCTGAGCCTGTGAAAGACGTGGATATCAGAGAGGAAAGCCAGACTGAGGCAGTGCCAACACACGCGCGCACGCACTCACACATACACACACACACACACACAAATACACACACACTTTTGACAACATTGACATTGGGAAACCCCTGTTAAGAAACATACAGTACATGTAATAGATTGTGCAATATATTTATTTGTTATTTGTTATTTTTGATGTTGGCGCTGTGCTCTCCGTCCTGGCAGGTCACCACTGCTTCCGACCTGCAGGGGGAGCCCCCGCCCCACCAGAGGGAGGCAGAGGGAGGGCCGCGGCCCGGCTCCGTCCTGAAGCTGATCGACTATGATGGGATCATCGCAGAGAGGATGCTGGGAGAGAGCAGTGTCACGCTAGTCGGGGTGAGAAAAGCAGCGGTGCTCAGAGTTTAAACACACTCGCCTCGCATGTAGCCCTTTAACCTCCCTGCTGTCTCTCAGACGGAGGACTTGGTGTCGTGTCCAACCACAGACAACGCCCAGAAAGCCTTTGATTCCTTGGCCACAGTGGAGGTGCTACAGAGAGAACTGCAGTAGGTGTACTTTAGGTGTACTTTACTCCTCCTCCTATTAATAGTACTAATATGGTAGCTACTACTGCTGTTGGAACAGCTATTTAGACTAACTATTAGCACTGCTATCAATAATACGTTACTAGTATGCTGCTACTGATACTGCTACTACTGACTGTACTTCCTGTCTGCCAGCTCGGCGGTGTCTCAGGTCCAGAGGTCAGAGCAGAGGGCTCTCAGGGCAGAGGAGGCCCTGCAGGAAGCCCTGGTCAGGATCCAGGACCTGGAGAGACAGCTACCAACCTCGCCCCGTCTGAAGCCCAAAGGTAACCTGTCACAGAACCAGCCCAGAACCAGCCCAGAACCAGGCTAGAACCAGTCCAGAACCAGCCCAGAACCAGCCCAGAACCAGCCTAGAACCACCCTAGAACCAGGGAGGCTCAGTCAATGTAAAGTATTTACGTATTTGTGAATCTAATCGTATTGATACAGTATATAGTATCCCTTCCAGCCTTTCCAGTGTATCAAATGGGACTATCTGATCTAATCTACACTACAGTATAGATCAGATTACAAAATGAATAGATGTTCTGATTCCATGGCTATTGTTGGAGAGCAGGGCTGGTCCACATTACTGTCTGTCTGTGTTGCAGAGACTAAAAAACACTCAGAACCGGCTGCGCCAGTCCAAATACGAGGCACCTCTGCTGCCAAGAAATCCAGGAGACCCAAGAAAAACGAATAAACACAGGAGACTGCAGACCCGAGGGCGCTGATGCTGTGGTGTGTGTGTGTGTGTGTGTGTGTGTTATTGGTTGTCAAACAAATCAGATAAAACAGATGTGTATTACGGTTCTACCTATAATTCCCCCTGGTGCTAGTGGTCTTCAGAGACCAGACTGTTGCTGACTGCTACGATGCTGTGAACTAGTGCAGTAAGTAAAGATGAAAGATAATAAAATAATATAAACAGACTGTGTACATCATTGAAGCTGGTCTATTGATGTAGTGATAATTATGACCACATGGGGAAGCTATTACAACATGTAGCCAATGGCACATTGACAACATCAGGAGAAAATATAATTCACAATGTCACAATGTTTTTAAATCTGAAAAAACACATGTAACCCAAAAGCAGTTAACTATTACGTATATAATAAACTGTGTTTGTGGAATGGATGTTGTGTTTAGGTCTGTTTATCTGTTTTATATATCTCTTTTGTCTCATAAATTATATTGTTCACAGAGGATATTGTTTAATACGTTTTAATTATTAATTAACATTGGTTTTTAAACACCATTGTGCACCATAGTAAATATGAGCTAACTACTATAGTAACCTCACATCATGGGAGAGTCTGTCGCCTCCTCCCCCTCCTTCGCAGGGGCAGGAGGAGGAGGAGGAGGAGGAAGGAGGTCAGGTGTCACAGTGAGGAGGTCAGTGGGAAGCGGGAGGAGTAGGGCGGGGCGCTCTGAGGAGAGGAGGCGGGGCCACTGGAGGAGGCGGGACGTAACAGAAACAGAAGAGAGCGAGTCCTGGAGAGCCTGATAGACTGCCCTCTCTCCTTCTGCTGCTATCACCTGGAGAGTGTATATAGTACATAATAGATATAAATAAGATATAACCATTGCTTCTCATGGAGAACCAGAGACCAAGGTGCAGTCAATTAAATGAAATGTATGATTCAAAAAATGTGTTAGAATGTTTAAAATGTTCACATTCCTCTTACAAATGTCATTATTTAGACCTTGAAGTAATCATCACTTCAAAAGCCACTTCAGGGTTATGAGATGCTTTTGAGAATAATTGCTTTAAAACCACAGACATAGACGAGGTCCCAGAAGCTGGTTGTTAGTGAGTGCCAACATTACTTATTCTCATGCACACACAGATCATAGAAGAGTTAACGATTCCATTTTATAATGTTTGAATCTTTTTAACCATACATTTTAAACGAATTGCTGTTTACCATTTCACACGTGCTCTGGTCTTCCAGTTATTAAAAACACACTCATTACAGCGTAGGGGGACACAAGGTCTTACTTTAACCTGGGCCTGTCTCCTGGCCTCTGCCTCCACGGCCAGGCTGTGTTGGACCTCTGCTGGCAGGCTGACCTCCTCTCTGGGGGCAGGAAACACACAAGCAGTGCCCGCTCAGCATGAAGACCCACAAAACAAACACAACAACACACTGTACACTCACACAGCGTACACTTACAAACACACAAAAGAAACACTAACTTTACGGGTACATTTAGATTTATATTAGACATTTGAAGTTTACCTGCAAATATATATTTTTTTTAAACCAGCGACATATTCCTGATCTGCTTAGTGTAGCGAGCACAATACATGTCTTTTATTGATCTGTTCTAATTTAAAAAAGCTGCGCAAGTGCTGGCGGCTAAGGGACCAGGTAAAAATGAGTGCACCGGTAATAGAAAAACAAATCACAATCTCAACTAAACCACTTGCTGAAGGCATCATATGAGGCATAACATAAAGAGGACATCTACAATAAACGGGAATGAAATGAGGAGACGTGTCTGCAAAGTGCATGCCAATACCCAGATGAAAGCAGAGAGACTGAAACAACTTAAGGTTATTACATCACAGAGTAGGCCTACATCAGGGATAGGGGTCACTTGGTGGTTTCGGCGGCTCACCAGGAAAGAAGATTGTGAAAAAGAACGGTAACAGGAACAGAAACAGAGGTGTGAGGGCACTGCAGAACGACTTGAGGAGGCGTTTGTAGGAGAGATGAAAGCCAAGGCGTGCAAGCACCTTATCAACATCAATCACCAGCGCAGCTCATAGGTACAGCCACAGGCCTTAAACAAATCTCTGAATCAAGACAGAGCCGTTCTTCACATTGACTACGCAGAAAACTGGCCAAGCAAGTATTCAAAGGCAAAATATGCATTATTGTAGTGTAGCAATTACCACCTAACGCTTTCATGCCTCATAGAGATATTGAATAAGTGTTTTTGAGTACATTACAAGTAACTTTATTTTTGACCTACACATCTGTTCTCTCCACCCTAAGGCCCCACCGCCCTGCTACAGAATCTGTGGCCACCAAGATCTCCTGACCCATCTGCTTTCTGCCCAACAGGAAGTGGCTGAAGTCGTGATTGGCGCTCACATCTCGGACCGCCCCCTGGACCAGGGCCTGCAACGCTGAGCTGACGCAGGAGAGGGCAGTGCTGCACAGAGTCGCGTTCTCGATACGGTACAAACACGCCACGCTCACCTCTGGCCTCACCAGATCCTTCATCACCACCTGGGAACACATGCGTGCGCATTACACGCGCACACACACACACACACACTAGGAAGGGACGCTGCCAACAGACCACATAATATGAATATCTGGCTAGTAAATGTGTAGCATCTAGTAAAATGTCTGATACAGTAGACTAGTCTTGTCCACAGGACCTCACTAAAATCTCCACAACAAGAACCCCTATACCTGATCCTCCAATCAGGCAAGGCCCAACTCCCTATTCTACTATTCTCTACTCTCTAAACAACAATGGCTGTTATGTTGGGATTTTTTTTTTACCTTGTGAGAAGGAACCTTGAGCATTTTCAGTCTGATGTCCACTTTCTGACACACATCCAACAACGGGAGGTAGAAAACAATCCCTAGATAGATGAAATGAGACTGGATTAGATTAGATTAGATTAGATAGATGGATTACTTGTGCTGTGTTATAAACTACGGTGTATTAACCACCAGCCACCTGGGCCCCTTGATCCGCCCTTCAGCAGGTGGCCCATCCTATAGATCACCGCTCGCTCATGCTCTCTCACCACCTGTCAATCAAAAAAGCAATCAGTCAAACAGGGTGGAGTGCATCATTGTCAGTTACATCAAAGTCCTGGCCACTCGGCAGCCATCTTGGTAACGCACACGGGCTAACAAGACCAGACCTTTCTGAATGTCATAACTGAGTCATAACTGCACTTTCAATGGTCACCGGGACATAAAAACTGCATGTATAGAATCACCAGTCAAATCTGACAAAAAAACACTTGGTAACTTTGCCCCAAAATAAGGTTTAAAACTATTTTAGGTTATACTTCTACTAAGCATGCGCAAGGTCAGCGCAACAGCCCGATTGGCTTAATACTGTAGGTTTGCTATTAGGGCGTTATAAAGCAGACGATTGGCTTTTGGGGGGGAGGGGCGGGATATGTGCATACAACCGCCATCTTTGGCGTTACAGACTTCTCCCATAGAGTTCTATCTAGAAGTGTTCTGTCTCTTCTATATTGTCTCTGGTTACATTCCTACATTTAATGAAATGTAATGTGTGTCATCTGCTTAGTGTGGATAGTATGACTATTTTGACTGAAGACAATATTGTCCCTAATGATCTCCACAGTCCACGCCATAAACATAACTGAGAAACAACAGTTCTACTGGACCTTAAAACAGAACCAAATGGTGAAAGGCAGGAAGAGCAGGACCAGAACCACGACCAGAACCGTCAGAAGACACTCACACGCTCCCAATGACCGGGCCTTCTCTCCTGTGGACACCCATGCGCACAGAACTTAGACACACTGTACACAACTATAAATAACTTTCTAGACACTGATTCTGTAGGCTAGTTGAGTCTTTCATGAATGGAGGTTAGAAGGTTTGAATTTTCTAACATCCTTGCTTATAAAAATTCTGAGAATGTTGGCAATAATGGGGAAACAGCGTTAACAATCAAACAGTCCATTTTCAGGCCTTATCCTAATCTGGACAATGTATTCTATCCAAAACCGGAAGGAACTCTCGGACTCACCTACTTCCTGCTCCCCTGTCTCTAGGAGGGCCAGGCTCTCCTCCTTCTCCCTGTCATCCTTCTCTCTCACCTCGTCTACATCCACCACTGTGCATTTGTCCCTGCCGTCCTCCCTCCTCTCTCCGCCTTTCTTCCTGTCCTCCTGGCCGTCCGGGACCCGGGCTGTACCGGAGGCCGTGGCACGGCGCCCACTGGTGGCGATTGTGGAATCTGTTTCCCTCTTAGATGTCTTCCTAGCTCTGGGAGAGCGACCTGGTCGGTGGCTCTTCTCCATGCAGCCTGGAGGCTTCCTGAAGGAGCAGGAGGAACGGGAGCGTATTGGGAGGTCTGGTGAGTCAGCCGGTGTGCTGACCAGGTCTACTGGAGTTGATCTGGTTACGAGTTTGAAAGTGGATTGAGGTGGGTGTGTCCTCTACACCTCTCTCTCTCACATACAGAGAATTTTATTATGGCAAAAATGTGGGTGTCACATGCGGCGTTGTCTTTAGTCCCTCTCTTTCTACATCACACACACACTCACACACACACACACACACACACACACACACACACACACACACACTCTCTCTAAAGGGAGTTGGTTTGTCCTAAAGGGGAATGTGCCGCCTCAGCTGTGAAGCTTTCCTCCCAGGAAGTGGTTTAATTAAATTGCTCACAAAGCCTTTGGCCTCCAGTCTTCCTTGCTGCTGATACATTGAATTTGGGAGCCACGATTCTTTTGTGAGGGTGTCGTAAAAGACAATAAAAATTAGTTAAAGAAAATGTGTGTGTGTGTGTGTGTGTGGGAGAGATAGTCAGGCAGAGAGAGAGAGAGAGAGAGAGAGAGAGAGAGAGAGAGAGAGAGAGAGAGAGAGAGAGAGACAGAGAG
>JAOEHI010001081.1:0-13020 GCA_025447815.1 Percopsis transmontana
ATAAATTCTTAATAGCATACTTCTATATGTCCTAATACATCGCTTTTGTACCATAAGACGAGAGTGGTCTGACTGAACTTTATATGTGCATAGTCTATGTACAAACACACACACACACACACTGGCCGTCAGAGTCGCAGGCAGCATTCAGCTCTCGACACCCTCACAGACCCCCAGGGCTGTTCTCATCGCCTGCTGGGCTGTGAGGGTGTTCCCTCTGCAGCTATCTGACAAGTTATGCTCACACATGCAAACATCTCAGCAGCGCTGGTGGAAAAATTATCCCCTGTCGCCCCGCATAACACCAGAACGGCCAACGGAGAAAAAAAACATGTTGACCCGGATCGAAATGTGATCAAAGAGATTAGCTTAGAGCTCTGAGGACCTCCGCTATCAAGACGTGATGGACAGGTGCCTGCTCAACGCAAAACACGGAAGTGGATTACTAAGTAAATTCAAAACTCAAAAAACGAGTATAATAGATTGAGGAAATAACGTGTTTCGTGTGATTCAGAGAGTTCCCCCCCCCATGATTATAGTCCATGTAGTCGCCACAGAATCTCAACAGATGAAATCCAGGCCTGGAACATCTGGAATTATCCTTTAAAGCCACATTGGAAAATTCCCTTCTAGCTGCTGTTGGTATTGGAATTGGCCCTCCCAAGCCCCGGTAGCACGAGTAGTGGCAGGGAAGATACTGGCACACTACTAGGACTAATTTGTTCCTGATTAGTTACTAGGTAGGTAACTACTGTACCTTGTGTACCTTATTGTAAAGTGATACAGGGTTAAGTTATTTATATGTTTGTTTATGGTTTAATTAGGTTAAGGTGAATTGTCAGAATGTGGGTAGGAACAAATATATCTCTAGGAAACATTGGTCTCGGGCTTGTTGCCATGGTGAAAGTCTACTTCTTTCATCGTCTCCCCTCTCTATGTTTAATGGAGCTTTCTTGAGGACCCCCTGGTGGTTCCCGGACACTACCACAACATCAAAATGTTCCAGACTGTCTCCTCCCATAGGGAGCTGTTGGAGTAAAAGGGTTTCACTTTAGACCGCGGACACACAAGCCACTCCAACTGGTTGCCACGGAAACCAGAAGGGCAGTAATATCACCATCATTTTAAGGCCAAAATATTAGAAGAAGAAACACATCATGTGCGTGTGCGTGCATTTGTAAATTATCAACCAGAGAATTGGTACTGCATCCATATAGTAATGTAATGTAATTATATTAGGTAAATTGATTAGGTAAATTGGGTAAATTGAGGGTTTGTCCAAATCCACTTTTTTGTTTAATGGCGGACAAAATGGTCGCAGTGCCAGTTGCGGTTGTACTTGTGTCTCTTAATTATTCATGGGTGTGTTTTGGGGGCAATAAACCAATCAGAGTGTCATCTCTAATGTAAAGGGCATTACAAACAAAATCTGTTATTATTATTATTATTATTATTATCTCCCATTCCATTTAAAAGCCAGGTGCACCTGGGCAGATTGCTAATATAATGACGCATTTGCCCGAGGAAACTGATCTGCTCATGTGCGAAGTGAAAGCGCTCGAGCAGACCATCTACAGTACGGCAACAGCAGGATTCCAGCGGGATAAAATATCTATTATACTTACAAAGCTGATCGCTGTCTCTACCTCTAGAACGTAGGTTACTATGTATGTTGCTGAAATTTGATTCAAGCTATATTTCAATATATAATCCAAAACACATTGATACTGCATACTGCATATATAATACCTCATTTACAGGCATGATTTATTGCACCTTAATTTTTGCTGCATACAATATTGGAGGTATAGCTTCTGATTTGTTGTCACTCTGAAAGCCTTACAATATAGACATATTTTAAATTAATAAATTAATATTGTAAATACGTAAATAAAGGCTGAATATAACCACTCCAAATAATTTTTATAACTTTCATTCCCATTAAGTCACTAGATCAGAACACTGTTGCTTTTGTGAGGAGTGAACTAAAGAGGTACTGGCGTATTCTAAGTGACTGTGAACAAACAATGCCACCTTCGAACCACAATGCTAATGCCAGTGAGGGCTTCCTGAAAGTCACCCTGCACTTCCTGAGACAGATGAACCAAACTAAATTTGCTCACTTACTAGAGAAAAGTATTAATTAATTCTGTTCCTCAGGTTTTAAATGTTTGTACTGTAAAGAAACAAAGTCAGCTGTAGTGCCTTTAAGCGCTATACTAATACATCCTCAAAAGGCACCAATACATTCATATTCGTAATATTCAGTGTTGACTACACCACTTTCTCCTTCTGCGACATAGAGTTGTGTGTATCTTATTGGGTAATGTTAGGCTTTAGCAGGTCCTGTCTCTTTAAATGAAAAGTGAAACCAAAAAACAACCTTGATACATCTCTCTTAATGTGCAGAAAAACTGTTGCGACTACAGGAATTCACCAAGAGCTTATCTTGCATACAACATACAGCCAAAGGTAAATGAATACACTTCTTTACAACATTATAACAGGTCTTATTATTGTTAATAATAATAATCTGCCTTACATATGTCATAGTGAAAACCTTTGAAAAACTGATATCTGACTTTGCTCCCTATGTTCTAATACTGTAATTAAATTAAACGTTGCCCTTTATTCAAGTTATCTTGTATTCATTGTCTTGTCCATTTTAATTACTGGATTGTCATGGGCTGTTTATTCATTGTTTGACTTATATATTTTTTTAAACTTTACACATGTATCATAATTAGAGGAGAGTCTCTGAGATGAGTGTTGAAGAAGGAGGGGCCTCTTCCTCCATAGGAAAACTCACTGACGACGATTATGATGACAAAATACAGTAAGTGTGTCAGGGGTGTGTTTTCCCCTGAGATTGTGTGCATAGTATGTGGTATACATGCATGTTTGTCTGAATTTATCTAGGCTTTATGTTTATGTCTGTGTTTCTGTGTTAGTGAGAAGTTAGTGAGAGGCTACTGTTATGTAACTACCATACCAGATGGGATCATAATGGCAAACTCTGATTTCTTCTAGAGCAGGGGTTTTCGAAGTCTGAGACTGTGGGCCTTCCCTCAGACAAAGCTTGTAAAAAGGCACCCCCTCCCCGCCTAGTTTACTTGCTTAGTTTCGCTTAACTCTTGGATGCCTGTGTGATCATGATTTTGTTATTTAATCCCATAGACACTCAGCAATTGAACAAAGATAGTATTGCTGTTTGACATAACTTCAGACTACACTAAATACATAAAAAGGGTCTGTTCTTAAGCATTTATTTGTTTCTGACTTTGGAAAAGTGGGGAAAAACAGTAATTCCCCAAAACTACTGTATATCTGAACTCTTTAACCAAATCACACATGTTTAAGCTATTCTATATGATCTCCTTTTGATAACGAATGTAATATTTGTTCACTTCCATTCACTAAGCCTCCCCTGAAAATGTTTGGAGCCCCCCTGGGGAGGCCCCTTCTCACACTTTGAAAACCTCTGTTCTAGGATGATCAAGAAACTGTGTAAATTCACCTGCACCCTGTGGCATATGCATTAAAAATAATTCCATGGATACTTCATACAAAAAAGATGTAACGACTACCAACCAATGGTTTATAGCTTAATAGCTGCATGTCTCCAAAACCACACCTGCCATGACTGATGACATAAGGCAAATATTTATGTCATTATCTCTCAGGGCGTTCTGTGGTGGTAATGCAGATGGACAGCAATCTAATGTTATCTTGGCTAGTCATCAATGTTAGCTGGCGTATCTTAAAGAGCTGTACATGTAATATAACTTCTCATAAATGCCACAGACGTCTGTCAGCTATCAGTGAGTGAAATGCTCCGTGAGAACATCTGCTCTGATCCAGAGCCCCTGCCTCTATAGAAGTCCATTTAGATTTTGGCACCCGCCCAAAGAATTCTGACCAATCAGGGCTTCTTTTCCCTGATTGGTCCGGCGAATTTACCTTGCCTGTCAATCACATGAATGCGTGCACACAGCATAATGGCGCTTCACAATGGCAGACCAACGGGAGGAGAGGGTGGGTTTTTGGGTTGTTGATTTTTAAATTTTTACTTTCTTTCATTCTGTTTTAGCTATAGCTCTTGTTGCAGCTCTAAAATGCTACCTACAGCAGCTTGAAAGACATAATGCATTTGTTCAAATCTTGAAAAACAGGTTGCATACTGTATGTGTACATTTGCCACAACCACCCACATAAACAATTGTTGGAAAAATGATGAATCATCATACATTTATTCTACTGTGTGTGTGTCTGTGCATGTGCGTGTGAGGCTGACCACACGACAGACCATTCACACGGTCACAAGATGAAGCAGTTTTGAGCATGAAGTGCTCCTTGCCTGTCAATCATTGTGTGATTGTGTGGCTCATTGTGGCTTCATTGTGTGGCTCTATCTGTCAGATGGAGCCACACAATGAAGTCGGACCCACCCAACTTTTATAACATCCTGTTGTCCTGTGCATTTGCTAAAAATGACTAAGCAGTAAACAAATTAGGCCCCACCCATTCCAAGGGTGGGGCCTCTTCTATAAAAGTTTCTGTATTACTGTGTAGCATTGAACATTTACTTAACTGCGTTTCTGTAAACATTTACTGAACTGCGTTTTTGTCAACTGTTCCCTTGCGGCAAGTTAAATTAATATAGATCTACCTGGAAAGTCCTGAAGGTTATTGAGGATTTCTTTAACACAATATAACTCTTTGTGGTATGCTTATGAGAATACCAATCAAGTCATGTACTGCTTAATTCACTTAAATACTAACTCTGGCAGAATAAAGTCTTTACTCTGGTCCTCGAACATCATGTCAGCCTTTTTGGGATTTCTCTGACATAGGTGCAAAATGTTTTCTCTTTGCCGTACAATGGCATTTCCTTTGATTCAAAAGTCCACATACCTGACCAATAGGACAACTGGACAAGGTGCTCATAAAACAGCCTACTCAGCAGTTCAGAAATCACAATGTCTGCAGGATCCCACACCGGGCGATACAGGCCTCATCTGCACCCAGTGTTGTGTCTGCCAAGACCAGCAGGTCAATTGAGCCACCACATAACTTCAGGAAGACAGATTCAGGTCCAGAGATGACTCGGTAAAAATCTGACCTTGTAAATTGATTTCAATGTACCTGTAATTTTGGCATTGGCAGACTAATATTTTTTTCCCTTTATTCGCAGAGACCATGGGGAGAGTTCACAGGTGGTTCTTAGCCAGTTTGATCTTACTCAAGAGATGGATCTGCCTTTAATATTTCAGGTAGTGCTGAAGGCTTTCTGAAAACTTAAATAGTGTTGTGATATGCAGATGTTGAAAGATTTCACAGTGTAATGAGTTAAAGTGAGATTCACCTCCTGTTCTGGAAATGTGCAACTTTTGTTATAGCCTTGAGTTTGTAGCTTCCTCTACTCACGCAGGAAGGTGTGTGTGTGTGTGTGTGTGGGGGGGGGGGGGGTCTTTCGCTGGACTGCGCATTCTGTAATTTACTTCCATTTTTTCTCTAGAACATACTTACAAAGCTGATCGCTGTCTCTACTGGTAGAACGTAGGTTACTCATGTATGTTGTTGAGATTTAGTTCAAGGTATATTTCAATATATAATCCAAAACACATTGATACTGCATACTGGAGTAACTAGAGAATACATACTAGAGTAGAGATGGGATCAGCTTTGTAGACACATTAGAAGTATAAGAAATGATGAAAGTCTAGGTAGATGAAAATTACGATCCAGTTCTGGTCTGCCAACAGTCAATGGATTATTTTTTGCCAAACGTCAGGGTTTAACAAAAGTTCAAATGTGCTTTAAGACATTTGCAAATGTATTACAGTCTCGAAGGGCTTCACGAGCACATATTAAGAAATGCCAAACCTTACCCTGAACCTCAAAATATAGGCAAAATGGATGAAAGAATGAAAGAGAAACTCTCGGGTGCTTTAAACATGTTTTTCATTGTAAAAAATGACCAAACACATACTTTATTTTTGCTGACAATGACAATGACCAAGGGAAACTCTAATATTTACGTTTTTACACAGGGCTTAATGCTACAGATATTCCTTACCATATACAGTATATAATACCTTTAATTACAGGCGTAATTTTTTGCTGCATACAATATTGGAGGTATAGCTTCTGATTTGTTGTCACTCTGAAAGCCTTACAACATAGACATATTTGAAATTAATACATTAATATTGTAAATACATAAATAAAGGCTGAATATAACCACTCCAAATTATTTTTTTAAACTTTCATTCCCATTAAGTCACTAGATCAGAACATTGTTGCTTTTGTGAGGAGTGAACTGAAGAGGTACTGGCGTATTCTAAGTGACTGTGAACAAACAATGCCACCTTCGAACCACAATGCTAATGCCAGTGAGGGCTTCCTGAAAGTCACCCTGCACTTCCTGAGACAGATGAACCAAACTAAATTTGCTGACTTACTAGAGAAAAGTAAGTGTTTCATTCATTAATTCTGAATATTTTTTTATATACAGTATATATATATATATATATATTAAATACATATATATATTAAATTTATTATTACTCATTAAAGCGTTGTGAGAGACTGATCAAATATATATTAAAGGCACTAAAGACAACCATTGACTTTTTCGCAAAGTAGCAACCCATTTTGTTAAAGCAGTAAATAAATAGTTGTTTGTAAATGGTTACAAAACTAAATGGGGACAGGATAGTCTAGTGGTCTAGGTGTTGGACTCCCAGCCAGAAGGTCATGGGTTCAAGCCCCAGAGTTGGCCTACCCATAAGCATCATTGAGCAAGATGCCTAAAACCTACCTGCTCCATGTAATAGTAGACTGTAATTGTACATTGCTTTGGATAAAAACATCTGCTAATTGTAAATAGTACTGCAATATTAGCTTAAATTATTATTGAAAACATGACAAACATATTATTTTGTTCCTCTGGTTCTACATTTTTGTACTGTAAAGCAACAATCTTTAGTGACTGTAAGCGATATACTAATACAACCTCAAAAGGCACCAATACATTATAATTCATTCTAAATGCAAAATATGATACTATATTTTAACAGGAGCTAATCAACAAAGTAAACAGAAATACCACAATGATGTGACTTCTTACTTTACCAGGGCATTTAGGTGAGCTGGCTGTGTGTCAAAACAAACTGAAATCTAATACCAAGATGAGATTTGAGAATGTTTTTGAAGGACTAGCCAAACAGGGAAACCCAACACAACTCAATAAGATTTACACAGAAGTCTATATCGTAGAAGGAGAAAGTGGTGCAGTCAACACTGAACATGAGGTCAGACAGATCGAGGCAGCATCAAGAAAGATGGCAAGCCAAGAACGATCCATTAGATGTGAAGACATATTTGAACCTTTGCTAGACCACTCTACACGTATCAGAACAGTCCTAACTAAAGGAGTTGCAGGGATTGGAAAAACTCTATCCTCACAGAAATTTGCACTGGACTGGGCTGAAGGGAAAACAAACCCTCACATCCAGTTGTTATTTTCACTGCCCTTTCGAGAACTGAATTTGATGAAGGGCAGAATTATGACTTTGACTGACTTTATGAGTCACCTCTTCGTGGAATCAACTGGGATTTTGGACGTGGCACCGTTTAGAGTCTTGTTCATCTTTGATGGTTTGGATGAATATCGGCTTCCTCTGGACTTCAAAAATAATGAGGCCCTGTGTGATGCTACAAAGTCAAGCACAGTGGACGTGTTGCTGACAAACTTGATAACGGGAAACCTTCTTCCATCAGCTCAGGTTTGGATCACGTCCCGACCAGCGGCATCTACCCGCATTCCAGCAGACTGTGTGGATCGGGTCACTGAAATCCGTGGGTTCAATGACCCCCAGAAGGAAGAGTACATAAGGAAAAGGATCAGTGATAAAACCCTTGCCAACCAGATCATTTCACATGTGAGGTCCTCAAGAAGCCTCTTCATCATGTGCCATATCCCGGTCTTCAGCTGGATTTTAACCACTGTTCTGGAGAGGCTGCTGTCTCAGTCGGAGAGTAGGGAGATTCCCAAGACCTTAACCCAAATGTATGCCCACTTCCTATCCTTCAACATACTGATGAAGCAGCAGAAGTACAGTGGTCGTGTGGACAAAGGTGATTCCTTAGCATCACAGATTAACAGGGACAAGGAGATGATCCTTAAACTGGGAATGCTGGCCTACGAACAGCTAGAATATGGCAATCTAATCTTCTATGAGCATGACTTGAGAGATTGTGGTATCAACATGGAAGAGGCATCTGTCTACTCGGGCGTATTCACACAGATCTTTAAGGAAGAGTTTGGGCTATTCCAAGATAAGGTGTTCTGCTTTGTCCACTTAACTATCCAGGAATTCCTGGCTGCTCTGTACGTCTTACACACTTTCAACCACACCAATGTCAACGTCATGGTTAGTCGAGAAGATAAAAACCAGACCTTAGAAGACACAACTGTCCAGGCACCATTCACTTCCTTGCATATAGAAGCTGTGGATAAATCCTTGGAAAGTAAAAATGGACACTTGGACCTCTTCCTACGTTTCCTTATGGGACTTTCTCTGGAGTCCAGTAAGACCCTTGTCCAAGGCCTTCTGGGACAAAGAGGGAACCTCTTAACGCATGCGAAAGAGGACATCATCCTATACATCAAGGAGAAGATCAGACAGAGCTCTTCTCCAGAGAGGTGCATCAACCTGTTCCACTGTCTGAATGAGCTGAATGACCACTCCCTGGTGGAAGAGATACAAAGCTTCCTGAATTCAGGACACCTCCAAGAGTCTCTACTCTCTCCTGCGCAGTGGTCTGCCCTGGTCTTTGTGCTGCTGACCTCGGAGGAAGATTTGGAGGTGTTCGAACTAAAGAAGTACTCCAGATCAGATGAGGGTCTTCGCCGGCTCATACCAGTGATTAAAGCTTCCAGAACAGCTAGGTAAATGTCGAAACCTAAATACTTAATAAGTATCTTTCATAAATGTGAGTTATGTCATATTTAAAAATGAAGATTAAGTCATACTGCAACAGTGTTACATAACCACCACCATGTATGTACCCTCTATTAGAAATTACATGATGTTTGATACTTTATAAATAGCCCTAATTAAGCCTTTCTAATTCATCGTTTGTGGTTTGTGGTTTAAATTGCTGTTAGTATTATATTGAGGTAAGAAAGCTATAAAGTTTAGCATGTAATAATTGCTTTGATATATTGTGGGAACAAAAACATTGGATTAATACCTTATCAAATGTTGTTATTCCTGTTGTGCCATTTTTCAACAATAAAACAGGCTGAGTAGCTGTAATCTCACGGAAAGAAGTTGTGAAGCATTGGCCTTAGTGCTGAGCTCGACTGAGTCACAGCTCAGAGAAATGGACCTGAGTGATAATGACCTACAAGACTCTGGAATCAAGAAACTAGCTAGTGGTTTAGCAAACTCCAACTGCAAACTGGAGTTACTCAGGTTAGTTTGTTTTCAAAATAGTTAATAGTTAATTTTTGATGATACTAATTTATTTTTACCCTAATTTTCATTTTATGTGACATTTACACTGTTTGCAGGTTGTCTTTCTGTGGGATCACAGAGGAAGGATGTTCATCTTTAGCTACTGCTCTTCAGTCAAACCCCTCCAGCTTGAGAGAACTGGATCTGACGTATAACCATCCAGACATAAATGGAGTCAAGCTGCTCTCCGCTCTGCTTGAGTCTTCTTTCTACCGACTCAAGAAACTCAGGTATGGTGTAAATCCAGTGAGTAATACATATTAGGTTCAATGGGTATGTTTCTATGAATTTTGGATTTTATTTTATTTCTTGTCTGAAAAAACCACTAAAACATTTGGTTAGGGTTAGGGTTAGGGTTTTTTCAACTTCATACACCCTCCCCCAGATGACCCAACCGGGAGTGATCTGTTCCCGGCCTGTGTCCTAGAAGCGTGGGGCCACTTCCTCTGCTGCTTCTGTTGTAAGCAGGTTGGATTTAGAGGCAAGGTTGGTCTGCGTGTTCGTGGCAACCTAGGACTGTTACAAGTGTTTTGATAAACCTATTACAGTGTTGCTACAGTAACACAAATTAGGTAGATCACGTTGTAGCCTATGCACTACGCGTTAGGTTTACTATATGTACCGTTCATTTGTGGATTGCGCACTGGTTCTGAGCGCAACCTTCGTGTTACTTGTGGTAACACTGAAGGCCCAGTGTCAAGGATCCCGATCCGCCACCCACACACACACAACTGAATCTGGGCTCAGCACCGGATGTTAAACAGTGCAGCTGATGCCCCTGTTTCGCCCTGATGGCCTTAATTCTGTGGGCACCTGTGACACCCAAGATGTTGTGGGCTTTACTTAACCTATATGGGCAAACACTGTGTGGGCCACCCCCGTCTGCGTACTCCTCCACCGCACCAGCATACTTGATGCTCTCACTGGCTTCCTCCATCCGCTCCCCCCATGGAACCGTCAGCTCAAGCATGACCACTTGCTCTTAAGCACCTGGTCATGCCGTCAGCGGTAGCGACCATCACCTACAGTGACCATCACCTACAGCGACCATCACCTACAGTGACCATCACCTACCGCTCAGTTTGGCCCTAAGAATATGTTTTAGTGTTCCTCTGCTCGGACACAAGGGGCATGCTGGTGAGTCCACCTTACCTCAGCAGCAAAGGTTGGATGGGCTGGGTAGAACATCATACATGGACTGAATGAGGAACTTCATGTGAAGTGGCTCTGCTCTCCATAGCTCTGATCAGGAGCTCTGGTGGTCTGACCATCTGGCTTGCGCGCACCTCCTTAACCCTGACTCTCACCTCCTCTTGGACCAGTTGGAGCCTCTACCTGCCCTGGGCTTTCTTGTAGCAAGTTATTTGGATGTTACCTAGCCCAGCTCGGCCTGACTCTACTCTGCCCATAAGTCGAGACTCTGCCTGGTCCACTGCGTCCTGTGCTCCCCATTTCCTCCCTGTTCGCACCTCTATGCCAGCCTGGGAGACTTTGGGGTTGCTGGTCTCTGTACTGCAGTGCCTCTCTTGCCCGAGAGACCATGAACCCCTCTGATTGTTCCTGTGGGCCGTACAGGGTGACGTTACTCAGACTTCAAGGCAGGCCCAGCCACCACCTGCAGAGGTGGTGGCTGGGCCTCCTTTCAAAGCCTTCCACTGTGGAGATTGGGATTTCATACACAAGCAGGGGCCATAGTATCCTGGGAAGGATGCTGTGCTGGTAGATCCAGGCCTTTAACTTTCCCGGCAGGCCTGTCTTGTCCACCACTGACAGCCATGTCTCCAGCTCCTGGTTTGTGGCCTTGATGAAAGCGGAGTCCTTCAGAGAGCAGTTGAAGTTCTTGCCAAGACTCTTGACAGGTTTCTCGAACAACAAGATCTGTATGGCCAGTGAATTGGGATTTTAATGAGTTTATATGTGTTTTTCTCTCTTATTTCTCCAGCTTGGACTATGCTGGCGAGTGCTGGTTAAAATCTGGCTTGAGAAAATGTAAGTGAATGTGTTGCACTCTTATTTGCATCTGTTTAATGCTTTACACTGTTTATTTTATTTGAGGGAAACAAGTGGTAGTGAAACAAGTACGTAGCTTGGAACCAGTAGCAGAGAGGAGATGTAGGCAGTGAGCAGTGAAACAAATGATTTACTGAATCGTGGGCAGGTACAGTCAGCGGTAAATCCAGTAAAGCAGTCACTCAGGCAAAGGTATAAGAAAGCGAGGCAGAGATGATAATCCAAACCACAGGCAACAGTCCGATACACAAAAAAGGGCAGAATGTAAGGGTGATTCAACCACTGTATGAGAAGCATTTTTTGAACTTTATAATATACTGTAATGCTTTTTATGTGTCTTTCATCAGACGCTTGTGAGCTCACCCTGGACCAAAACACAGCATGCCGCCAACTTGTGTTATCGGATGGGAACCAGAAGATGACACAAGTGAAGGAGTTACAGCCTTACCCTGACCACCCAGAAAGGTTCAGCAACTGGGGACAGGTGCTTTGCAGAGAGGCCCTCACAGGCAGGTGCTACTGGGAAGTTGAATGGAGTGGGAAATGTGCTGGTTTGGGTGTGGCCTACAAAGGGATCTGCAGGAAAGGAGAAGGAAATGATTACGTGCTGGGGTACAATGCGCAGTCCTGGAGCATTCGTGTTTTTGACGACTCTTACAATGCCTGGCACAATAAAAAAGGTGAGCCCATATCTTCCCCATCTCCGATCTCCAAGAGAGTGGGGGTGTACCTAGACTGGTCAGCTGGAACGCTTTCCTTTTACAGTGTGGGCTCCAACACATTGAGCCATCTTCACACCTTCCAAACAACCTTCAGAGAGCCTCTATACCCGGGGTTCAGGCTTTGGCACGATGATGTGTCACTTTACTTATGCAAAGTAGAGTAATCGCCCATTCCATCTGTGGAATTTTGTTTGGTATGTTTTATATTTGTTAAACATTTTTACATCATCGTCCTTGATATGGCAATATGATTTGTGGGATTTTTTAGCAATATATTAATCCTATGATCTGTATATAGTGTAGTGATTTGGGTGCAGCCATCACAGAAGAAGCTCAGATTATTCAGAGAGATAATTGTGTTATGATTCTGAAAATGTATTGCTAGGATGATGAAATCGAAACATGACAAGTTACTGAATGTTTTGTATTTGAGGTAGGTTTTTTGTTCTGTTCTGTTGTAAAATCCACTCACACACGCGGACAAAGAAAGAGGTTTTGTGTATGTATCTTTTAATAGAAATATATGAACTGATATTATCAGATGTGTTATAGTACGTATTATTATCTTTCCCCAGAGGTTTTTACCACAAGTGTGAAATGTTGTGTTTTGCATAGATATATAATTGTGTTGTATTGGTCTCATCACTGGTAATGTCACGCTGCGAGTAACGTGAGTGCAGGTGTGAGAGGAAACCACGCTGAAGCAGGTTGTAAGTGCGCACAGCGAGGGTTTAATAATAAAGTCCACAATAATCCAATAC
>JAOEHI010001082.1:0-13019 GCA_025447815.1 Percopsis transmontana
AACGCATTGTGTCCTCCTATTTAAACTCCATCAAACGAACACGCGGAACTGGTGAACTGAGACCCAGATTCCTTTAGCAGTCATGCATTGTGTTTCGCCTCTTGTGCCGCCACAGCCCTAATTGACTCTTGTGTCGTGGGCATCTGCATGGACTGGGCTCTCGTCTGTTTGCTAGGTCTGGAGCTGTGTTGGCTGGAGGTTCCGGTCCCACTCACCACCCTGGACAGACAGCCGCTGGGTGACGTCATGCCTACTGTTACCCTCACTGAACGGCCGACACCAAGAGAGACTGGAGTTCATTGTGACATCGTCCCCCTCGCACCCCATTATCCTGGGTCTTCTATGGCTCCAGCGCCATGACTCATCCATCTCTTAGGGCCAGCGGAGGATCACAAGTGGGGGTCTGTCTGTAGGAAGACCTGCAAGCTTGTTTCCTGCGGGGCTGTTGCAGTAAAGGTTCCTGTGGTTCCCCTCCCAGCCAATGTTCCCTACGCGGACCTGGCGGAGGTTTTTCTAAAAGGAATGCAGAGTGCCTCCCTCCTCATCGACCCTGGGACTGTGCCATCGACCTGCTGCCTGGGGCTACCCCTCCCCAGAACCGGGGATACCCGAATGTGTACCCCCCTGGATCCTTACCAGACCACAGTATGTCCCTTTGGCCCCGGGAGTGATGGCTGGAGGCACTGTCACCCGTATCACCTTGTTGACCTCCATCAATGGACATTCCCGGCAAAAGTGTCCGGGCTGGCCGCACCTCCAGTATGTCTGTACGGGCATTGGAGCAACTCTTGCTAGGTCGGAACTTTTCCCCCCTCCCGTTGGGTCCCCTGATGCTTGTCTCTCCAGCCCAAACCCCAACGGGTTGGTAGGCGCGAGGAATGAGCTCTGTGGTGTGGTCTTGGCTGGGTTGGCCCGTCCTCCTCCGTGGTTCCAGCCGCTGATGTCTGGACGTCCCCGTATGTTCCTCCCTTTTTGGCTGGGTTGCCTGGCTGTCGAGGTGGTTGCAACTCTTCCATTTTTTGCCACTCGAGAGTCTGACATCCTTTGTAGCATTTTGGCCAGAATGATTGCCGGCTGGGCTAGTTCCACCATCCTGTTTATCAAGTCCCTGTTCTGGCACCAGATGTGGCACACACAATGCTCGCAAACAAAGGGTTCAGTTGGACAGACTGTGTCTGACCCGTTTATTTTAATACTTCACACAGATAAGCAGTAACGAGCAGCAATCGGGCACGAGACACTTTTTAAAGTAGCCTATTTAACAGCACATCAAGTAATCACGTTAGGGTCCATCGTCTTAAACAGTCACATAGACAAAATAGAGACTTAATAGGACAGAAATGTTCCATTATATGATGTCAAAGGTTTTGAGAATTAAATGGTGAAACAAAGACATTTGTGGGAACGTCAAGTCTTTTAAGATCTCTGGATGTGATAATCTTTTAAATCGGTTTGCTTAATCCTACAAAACTCCAAGTGTGCTAATTCTATGGGATTATGTTGTATGTGTATCGTGTGCTCCGAAGATAGTGTTTTTGTCTGTCAGGGTTTTACCAGAATGGGAGATAGTAGTTATGGTAGTTATGTGAGAATTATTTTAATTAGCTATTTTATAAAATTCAGTTTTTGTATTGGACATAACTTTATATTAACCATAACTTTAGTAGTTTAACATTTTGTGTATTCATTCCTAAGGACATCATTTCTACATTTGAGAAATAATAATGTTTGCAAAACAAAGGTGAGTCAATTCTCCAACTGTGTTTTTACAGAATAGAAGGTTAATTGATTATTATATCTTGTGGCGAATTTAGACTGAAATATATCTTTAGCACTCTGAATTCATGTACAATTAGCTTCTATAATGTACATTTTAACTCCTTGGTGGCATTAAAAAATGCTTAAAGGTCAGACAGTATGTTCAAAAATATCTTATTTAAGTAAGTATTTATTACATGTCAAAGTTCTATATTTGTTCTTTTACTTTGTACTTTAGTTTAGCTGACTGTGTACAGGTATATATTTATGGTGGCTATAATGACCTACATATAATTAACAATATTATTGATTTTAATCTACAGCAGGTGGCCTGAGCCCTTGGAAAACAGGACTAACAAACCAATCCAAAAGAAAAGAGCAATGGTAAAAACACTTTACTTAAAAAAAGAAAGGCACTGTTATTGTCTACATGTGTGTGTTTATTTGTATTGGAAGTACATGTGGGGCTTTATTTATTGACTCCTGGGCTTGTTGATGGTATTGTTGATGCAGTTAAAACGTGCGTTGTGTTTCTATATAAATAGAAACACAACACACACACGCATAGATATATATATATATATATATAGGGTTCGTTTGCACTTTTTCTGCCACTCATTCCCCAGTCTACTAGACTATTTAATTAAACCACCACAACATGTATATGTAAACACTTTCCATCCTGGATGAATAGAGTCAATTTATTCGTCTGTCACACTGTCCAGCCATTGATTTATCTTAACATTGATTGTATCTGAATGTGATGTGTCTGCAACTCTCATGATGGGAATTAACTCTCTGCCAACAGTCAAGTGTGATTAAGTTTTGAGCACTTTGTTGTGTGTGTGTGTGGTTTAGATCGCAGCATTGGGTCAGATGGTACTTAAGCAAATTAGTAGATCTGGCTGGGATTAAAGGGTAGCCTTCTCTGAAGGGGAGTTTGATTTATGTCAAGAGTCTGGTTTATAGGGTACACGTTGGGTGGAGGGGTTTAAGGAATCACACTAGAAATCTAAATGTATATACTCCTGGCAGGTTGACTCCTTTGTGTCTGGGATTGACCTTGTGGTTCAAATCATTGTTTTCAGTTAATCCCTATGATTACTGTATGCAAGAATATTTCCCTCCATATGTCATCCCTACTATATTTTTCCCTACTCTCTATCACCTCTATGTCTTTCCTTTCCACCTGCTTCAAAGGAAACCAGGTCATCTTTGCTGCTTGAAGCGAACCAAGCTCGTGTTCGGAGCATCAGCTGTGAGCGGAGCAGGAGTGCTGGTCGCACTGGGGACTGGAGCTCCGCCGGCGGTAAGGCTGGCGGCAGTTTACACAGAGCCACCAGCCATCTCAGTCATGTTGGCCACCAGTGGGTGACACAGCCCTCCTACCCGGGCAGACCATCTGCTCGCCTCAGCAGTAGTAGGAGTTCTCCGTCACTCCACACCTCCTCTCTCTCTGCCTCCCCCATAAGAAGCTACCACTCTCTCAGCAGACTTGACCAAACCAATGGTAGGAGGATTTGTGTCTTTGATGTAGTGGTAGTCCACTTCCTTGTGCTGTTAATGTTAGACCTATTTATTATTTCTGATATAGATCTGAGTTCAAATATATCGTTTGTACCTATAATTAATTAATTAATTAATGTTATATAATTGGGTCAGGAATTCATGTTTTGGCTTATGGTGCAATACTTCAGTAGTTGAGACTGATGGTTTTAGATATTTTCTCATATAAACAATGATATTTACATTATTTTAAATGTTTTTTTGCAACAATTGCACGCTTTGTAAGATGTATGTAATGTTTCCACTTTTTACAGTTTAGGAAGCCTTAATACATTTCATTTAATATCAAAAGGCTTAGGGCTAGTCCAACCAACCTGGCGGTTCCAACATAAATGTAGGCTACAATATAGATACTTGCAGTAACAGTAGGCTATACTACATGAAGGTAAACATTATAACCTGCTCAGACCGGCCTCTTTTGACATCCAGAAACAGGTTCTGAACAAACAATCCTGACTTCTCAAGTGAAATGTGCACACCTATCCTCAAAGATGACAGCCATGAACTCTGGGTAAGATGTCCTTCACCACCCCTGTCCACCCCAGGCTTATCCCCACAATTGTCTATGTTGTGGAGATTATATTATAAATGACTCTTACACAACAAACTGCAAACAGGACCGTGCTTGGTCAATAAAATAAACGAACAACCTTCAAAAACATACAGGAGGGCTCACTTCTCTCCCCCTCCCCTGCACCTAAGATAACCTTTGTACAGCCTAACAAAGGTTTTGGTTAGTCAAAACATTCTCGCTCTACAGAGAAACTTTCTAAACAATTGTCCTTGGCCACTTTTCTTAATATCACTATTGTTCCAAATGCAGTCAGATACAAGGTTCATTATAATAACAGAAATTAGGTCTTAGGTCAGATTTCTACTTCTCTAATTTTCCCATCACAGTCTAGAACAGGGGTTCTCAACCACTTAGAACTGAAGCCCCTCCTTAAAACATTTCCAGAATCTCTGAATGTCTCGCTGACATCAGTGCTTGGATGTCTTCGCATCACCTCAAGCTCAACCTTGAAAAGACAGAGCTAAAAGACAAACAAACGTCCTGAGTGGCTAAGATTGCTGCAACTACCCGAGCTGGCAGGCTGGCACCTGCGTCACAATGAGGGCCTAAGAGTTGCTCAACCCAGTCTCGACTCTTCTCTGTCCTGGTGCCGCAATGGTGGAATGAGCTTCCTGCAGCGGTCAGAACAACAGAATCACTACCAGTCTTTCGCAAGAGACCTAACCTCAACCACCGATTTGTCCCAACCGGGGCGTGCACATAATTGTGCTATTACTCAAGGACTATTTAAGCTTCCCAGACAGTGAATGGCGCTGTCAGTCATTGTAGGCCTACTTGTTTTCCTTTACTAGTACGCTGTGTTTCCCATTAAAATAGCTTTGTGTGTTTACTGCTTCCACGCCTGCCTGTGTTTTCCTCCGGCTCGCACATAGCCTACTCTCGCCTACTAAAATACACATCATTACACGATTTCTCTACCTCATAGCACTCCCACTAACAGAAGTCCTCTTTAACAATCCTTTATCCTATGTCTATCCTCCTTTCCTTTAAAACAATCATCCTTTCCTTTCTACTCTGTCAAATCAGCTCTTAGAATATTAGCACTTGCCGGTATTTAGGCTGCTAGCAATTAATTCAGAGCTGCCAAGTTTCATGCTTTGACCGTGAGACTCACGCATATCAACCAGTTCACACGCCACACCTCGTATTTCTCATGCTAAGAATCCCAAAATAAGTAAATATATATTTCCTCACTTGGTGCCCCTCACTGTGCACATGGTGAAAAGAGACGCTGCACGCAGGTTACGTGAATGCCCAGGCGCAACAATCTAACCTAGTAGGCAGTGCAGTCAATTATTTAATTCATGAAATAATACTGTGCTTGTGGATACATAACTCTGGTGGCAAGCTTCATTAAAACGTCACACCCCTGTTACGCATGCCGACTGTCCATTTTATACAGACATCATTCCGGCTCTGTGACTAGGCTACCTCCGCTGCCTGCTCAGAGGCGGGACAACAATGAACCCTATTCCACTTCCGTACCTTTTACACAGAACAGCAAGGTGTTGAAAACATTGAAAATGAAAAAGGGCTACTGTGAGCTGAATGCTGTCTTTCAACTGAAGCGGAAGGTCCAGTAACCACCTCATTTTTGATCATTCAAATTATGTTTTTACTAATCTAATCACTTGCCTGTGATCTAATTGATAATGTGAGCTAGTAATGTTAAGGGGATTTAAGTATAGCTAGTAATTAGCTTTTGTAAAGACTGTGGGTCATTCCTCCATGTTGTGAGGCACAGGCTCTGGCATGTTAGGCTATTTAGTAAGAACACACGCATACTTCTGAACAGATTTTTATCATTCAAATGTCTCTCGTATCCTCAAAGTCTCATTGTTAATAATTTCATGTTTTAACTATATTTTTTATACCCAGTCAAAAGTTATGCATACATTAAACACTGCATTTCTTTGTTTTTAAAGATGTTTTAAAGATGTCAGGGAAGAAGCAGAAAGATCTGTTTTCATTCTGGGCAGCGAAGGGTCAACCCCCTTCCAAAAAAGTTGACAGGTCAGAGGGGACAGTGGAGGAAACAGTAGAAGAGGCAGTGAAGGAGACAGAGAAACAGGGAAAAAGCATACAACTTTTAGTGGAGCAGCCACCTACTGTATTCTATAGATGTAGCCTATTTTTAAAAGTGAGTGGTCAACTAAATGGCCATTCATCACCATAGGCACCACCAGCTCTGACAATTGGTGCTAGTCTTGTTTTTATCAAATTTTCCAATTGTTTTCATTTCTACTTGCCAATTATGAACAAAAGTCTATATAAAATGGCAGGAAATTGGTTTTTAAGGGGAGAGGGGCCGTTGCTGCCAAAATGTACAAAATGTTGTGTTGCTCCACCCCTAAAACACGTAATCTCAATCCAAACTTTTTGTTACTTTTTATCGATTGAATCATAATTTTGATAGGAATATATAGAGAAATTTATATTGAAAATGCATGAGTGAAGTAACCATGATGACATAATGCTGTCCTTATTCTAGGAAAATGTTGTTTGCTTGCAAGAGCTGTTGGTTAACCAGTTCAATGTTGACAAATGTACTGATTGTAAGTTGCTTTGGATAAAAGCAAAATGCTGTAAATGTAACATTGCGCCCCCCCCATTTTATTTTATTAGTTATATTAATTTTACTTAAAGCATGACACCAAGGGTAGCATTTGATGCTATGTTTATTATTCGCCAATCTAAGATTTACATAAGCTAGTACACTAGTTACCTAACAAACTAGTACCGTTGCCCTGATGTTAGCCTATAGCTAAGCTGGCTGCTTAGCTAGGTGACGAAATTATGTCAGCAGAATCTACTTCATGTGTTTCTAACATGTCTTTGGCAATGCGATGCACGTTCAGTCGAAGGGGAGTATGATTCTGTCAGGAAGTGGGAAAATGGCATAACACTGGCAATCCATGTGCATTGTGCAAACCAAAACAGAGAAAACGTGAGCAAAAACGCTCCGCTGCATATATGCAGCCGTTATATAATGTTCTGGACTTTTGCCATATTTGTGTTTTTTGTCACTGGCGCTAAAGAGAGTTTAACCAACAGTGAAAGACAGTCCCGCAACAAATAACAACACGCAGTAGCATGCACTGCCAAATCAGTGTTCAATAAACAAGAACACAATACAACAAGAGTTGCTTGTAGTTCATGTAAACATTTTTAAATTTATTGTTGAGTGAGGTGTTGTTGAGTGAGGTGTCGTCACCCTAGTGGTGCAGTGTACAGTATCTGGAGGACAGTTGACCTGTGTGAACGCTGGTAACTTTGACTTGCTTAAAGCAAATCGCACAGTTCCTGCACAACAAAAAAAAAAAAAAGAATTCCCCCACACAACACCATACGATTGACCGGTTGTAAGCTTATCCCGAGGCCTACTGATTCTTTTTCTAGCTCGCCGTCCCCCCCCCGTTGAGAACAATTGGTCTAGAACATAACTGTGTATATGCTCCTCCCAGGGCTGAAGACAAAACACAGTGGTGTGATAATGCTGAGAAAGTTGAAAGAAGTGACTGTTCTGAGCCACCTCCTTCGTCTTCTGTGGTTTCTAATGCTGCTTGTCGCCCCCCCTGCGGAAAGGATGCCAAGCAGGTTTGACGTTCAACATTAGTTTTTTTAGGGAACTGCTTATGGGTACCATCAAACATAATACAGGAAACAACAATAGATTAGTGTTTGTGAGGCAGAATTGAAACTCTCGATAGAAGTCTCTATAACATAATATAAACACTGTGCTTCAAAAAGATAATAAAACCTTGGATTATAGTTTGTCATGAGCAGCTGGTATGTCCTCTTTCTGTGCCAATAACATTTTGGCTCAGCATCACAGTGATCTGTTCCTAAAGTTTTCCAGTCATCCTTAGATCCAGTGTCGCCACAGATCCACATCCCCCGACAGCAGAGACGTTAAGGCCTCGGCTTGTCAGTTTGATAGCAGAACGATGACCAAAACGTGTTTTTCTGTCTCAATTATTTGGCTGTTTATATCACAGTACTTAGCGTAATGGCTCGTAAAAAGAAAAAAATAATGGTTATTAAAAAAAAAAACTTTGATTAGAAACATTTGTGATACAATCCCATGTATTATGAGGACAGTTGAAGTTAGGCTAGTGCTGGTATTACTGCAGCATACAGCAAATATATACAGTATACCACATGCATGGTTAGAAGTCAGAAATGCAAAATGATTCTTAAAATCCAAACATCAACATGTTTAAGTGATGTAATGTTTTTATGGATCAGGTAAACTATAACCTGCTTTATTTAGACGGCAGCACTGGTTGACTCACTGTTGCTTTGTTCTCTTCTCAGCCTGACCTGCTCAACTTTAAGAAGGGATGGATGATGCGACAGGACGCAGATGGGGAGGTGAATATAAAGCCATGGATTGTGGCTTTCTTGGAATTAGTTGTCAGACACCGTGGAGGGGACACAACAGCAGACGCTAACACAAAAGTCTTAATGGGTTTTAATGGGGAAATTTTGAGTGTTAAACACATCATTTCCTGCATTCTGGTGAATTCTTATGCACCAATTTGTGCCTTTTCTGCATCAATTAATTGTGGAAATGTCTTTATTTTATGTACAGGAAAACACAAAATTCAGGCACCAGGTGACAATTCAAAATAGAATGAAATATAATGCAATAAGGCTCTCAGGCATTCTGTATTCCTTTCAAATATTTATTCTCCTGTAGATCAACTTTTGTATGAGCTCCTAATTCATATTCATAGTTTGGGAGTAAAAAAAGACCCGGTGCTGAACGTTATAAAAAATGTTATAGCGTTCTTTCAAAATAAATCCTCGGCTTCTTTCATGTTTTTAATGGGAGGGACAAATGTATTTGTTGAAAGGGACATGTCCCCTGCGTCTCCCCGGAAATCTATGCCTATGGCCCCAGTCAACCGGGGGGTGGACTTGGAATTTGCTGCCTAGGAATAGGGCCCAAACATGAAAACCAGGAATAGGGCCCAGCCCAGCCATGTCTTGATCTGGTGGCAGGGGGCATCCCTGGCCAAAGCATATATACAGTTAGGGGCCCTGGGGCACTTGCCCGGTGTGCCCGATAACTAATATGGCCCTGACAGGCTGAGGTAAAAAAAATTAAAATCAGAGAGGCTAAGAGGCAGAGAGGCAGAGGTACAAAATCGTGAGGCAACAGAGTAGCCTAATCCAGAAGCACAGGCTGCGTTGGTGATAGGGCTGTCAACGAATATTCAAATATATATTTGATTTGTTAAAAAAAAACAAAAACAAAAAAAAAAAAAAAAGACATTCGAATGTGAAAAATTGTGAGAAAAAAAGAAAGCAGCACTACCACAGATTAATTTGATCTCGCTCTGGAAGACAACACATTTTTAGTTCTCACTAGCACCAATAACCACGGCAGAGAGAGAGAGGTCTACGGTCTTACACTGAGCATGTTGCCGGCGACGTATAATCGGTGCTCATACGTTTTGTTTAATAACTTTGCACTCGTTTCTAATGGGAACTTACTGTAAATTACAGTGTGAAGTCTAGCCTTTTAGCTACGAGTGGAGCCCAACCCCCTAGACCAACCAGATGTTTCTATATCAACCAGCCAATTGGAGGAATTTTTTGTGCAGTGGGATGCAACCTACCTTTCTATTCATCGTTTCCTACACAATGGGGATAGGCTTTAACTTATTTTTATAATATTGATTTCATTTGAATCTCTAATTTTTGGATGGCAACCAAGATATTTACAGTACAGCTGGAACTTATTTTGGAGAGTGAAGATGACAGTCAGTCGGAAGCAGAAAGTCTCCTCACCGACGACAGAATCACTTATCAAGATCGGCTTGACCGAGTCAAGGATTAGTAAGTATATTTGCTGTTTGTGAAATTAAAACAAAAATACTAAGGTTGTTCTGTAAATGCTAATTTTATATATTTTGTGTGATAAAACCTATTTTTTCATAAGTGTGTGTGTGTGTGTGGGGGGGGGGGGGGGTTGAAAGTCATTTACAAAAGTGTGAAAGAAAAGCTTTGGTGGAGAATAAGTGAGATGTGAAATTTAAAAATACCCAAAAGATATTGAATTCAAACTGAAATATTTAGTTCACCTCAAAATTTGAAGGATTCTGATGTACATTTTCTCATCTGTGTTTACAGTGAATATGGCCATGAGAATGTGCAGATACCTCTCTGCTCTTGCTCTGCGTTGTGTTGTGTTACCAACGAGTGAGGCACACACTGGAGTTGTGGATCTGTGGATTTATTCACACAAAAAAAAAAAAACAGGCATCATACACCACGAGTCATATATACCATTCAGCTGAGAGCATCCGTGCTCACTCAAGCTATAACGAATGCACAGTACAAAAAAACATTACTCAAGTGTGTCCAAACTTTTGACTGTTATATTTATATTTTTTATATTTTATATATATAGCTCACATTTTTTTTTTATTAATTGTTTTAATATTTTTGTCTGTATTATTTTTTCTTTGCATTGTTTTTACCCTATTTATTTCCCACAAAAAAAAAAATGTGTATCTCCTTTTTACAGTTCTGTATGCGTATGTATACATAAATGTATGCATTTCTGCCTCATTATGCAAATGTGGAGGGATGTCAACTTCTCCGCTATTGGTCGACATGATGCCAAGACATTACTAGTCTGCTCATACAAAACTGGCACAGCCTAGGTGAGAAGGTACCTAGCGAGCAACAGAGAACAATGGTTTTTTTACTTCTGTTTGCAATGGATGTAAACTGGGGAACAATCACGAGAGAGCTTAGAGGTTTGGCAGACATGGCTGACAGGGCCGCTCCAGACCTTATGCTTTTTCGAGTTGAGTCACAGATTTGATAGAAGTATCTGAAGCTACTGGTACCGAGATTGATCCCACAGTTTTTGAGAACTTGTATGAGGTGACCGAGTGATTGAACTTGGACATCGCTCACAGCTCTCACCGCAGTGGGGTAGTTGGGCGCCCATCCTTCGATCTGCCATTTGAAGCTGTAGATAACTATTTGCTAAAAGGGTTGACTGTTCGAGACATAACGCATCTCCTCGGAGTTAGTGAAAGAACAGTCCACCGTCTGGCAGAGCATGGCATAACGTTACTCTTGGGGCAGCCAAAAGTATTAAAAACGCTGAGGATCTCACGGACCATTGCATCCAATTCCTCGTTGATAGTAGCGTTATTAAATCAGACACCCTAAAAATAATATTTCATGGTGAACACGATGGACCCTTGCTTTCGTAGTTTAGAGTAAAACCTGAGAATGCTGATTTAATTGCACACGATTAAACAGCGTTACTTTTGACTGCCCCAAGAGTAACGTAAACTCACCTTATGCCATGCTCTGCCATGGTGAACTCGAAAAAGCATAACCTCTATATCTCTCGTGATTGTTCCCCAGTTTACATCCATTGCTGACAGAAGTAGTTTGGTAGAAAAAACATAGTTCTCTATTGCTCGCCAGGTCTCACCTGGAAGGATGGGCCAGTTGTGTATGAGCAGACTAGTACAATATATCTGTAATGTCTTAGCATCATGTCGACCAATTGGGGAGAAGTTGACCCCTTGAGAGACAGCCCTCCTCATTTGCATAATGAGGCAGAAATGCATACATTTACATTTACATTTCTGTATACATATGCATATAGAAATGTAAAAAGCAATGAAATGTAGAAATGTAAAAAGCACAGAAAAAATTATGTATGTTTGGGGAAATAAATAGAGTAAAAAAATGCAAAGAAAAAATAATACAGACAAAAATAAAACAAACATAAATAAAAGAACAAATTAATAACATTAATAACATTAATTAATAAAATTATAAAAATTATAAATAAGTAAGGTAATTAATAAAAAAAAGTTAATAAATGAAGAAGCCAATTAAATGAGACATACATTTATGTTGCATGGTATAATTTAATTAATGCCTACATTTATTTTTTGGTTAATTTAATAGGATATTTATTTATTTATTGAGCACTTTTTTAGCAGCTTTGGGCATCCATACTTAATATGTTACGGGGGTACTTAAATTACAAGTGCAGATCTAGCAAGATCAGGAACTGAAGAACCTTTCTTCTAGTGAAACCTATTGACAGGTTTTACTAGCCTACCTACCCTTGTCCTTATCCTAGACACTGTGCTACCCACTGTCCTAACAGAGTCATTGCTGGTGAACACCCCATTGACCACACTAGATGTACTCATTGGCCTCTGGCTCACACTATCATCTAGCTCAACGTCTGTGGGTCCTTCATAAGCATCGGGGCATTTTGAAGGTGGACTGGGGACGGGACTGCTCAACACCCAATTGGTTGTTTGATCTTCTGTAACATCCCCTGTCACCGCCTCTGACACCTCACTTTGTGCCCCATCACAGCTTGACTCAGTTGACTCAGTTGACTCAGCGAATGATGATTCAACGTCCTCAATCTCCAACTCAAGTGTGAGGAAATATACACAGAGGAGGAGGTTGCGATGCACAACCTTTTTGTGCCCTTCGCTGGTGTTCTTTATACGGTAGGTAAGACACCTTGGATCTCTTGCAATCCCCACTTACGGGACACTTACATTTGTCCGCCAGCTTCCTGTGCCCTTTTGTGCCCTTGTTGGACAGCAAAATGTTATCATCCTCCACGATGTTGTGGCCCTTGGTCCTCCTGTTGTACACCTCGGCCTTGTGTTGCTTGCTGGCGATGGCATTGACTTGGGCAGATGATAGTGTCTCGCTCAGTTCCTCCATCAACTAAAGGACTTTTTCATCGTCCAAAATGTCACAGTCCCTCTCTACAATGTGGAACATCACGTCAACTGGAAGCCTGGGGATCCTTCCATACATCAAATAGAACGGGGCATAGCCTGTCGACTCATGGGCCGGTTAAAGCGTTCAACAGCACAATTTCCCATAGGGTGATACGCTGTCGTCCTCGACTTCTTCACTTCAGAGATCAACAACAACTCGATGTTGACTCCCTTATCGGAGTGAATTCTCAGAAAAACACACAAGCATCTGTCCCAGAGTTGGTGGGCGACTTATTTGCTGATTGATCAAAATGTTGAACTAAGTTCACAGTTCCAAAAATGAACTAGTTCATAGTTCTTTTTTTCCATATTTTGCTGCGAGC
>JAOEHI010001083.1:0-13019 GCA_025447815.1 Percopsis transmontana
AGACGACGACATCTTGTATCCTACGTCGGCCACCATAGCTTCTCCTTCGTGTTTGCAAAGGGAGGGGTAGGCCGTGATTGACTGGCTGTTTGCAATTCGCAACGCTTACCACTAGATGTCACTAAAAACTACACACTGGCCCTTTTAAAATGGAAAATTCTATTTTAATTCGGATAGCAAAAACTAGTGTCCGATGGGCCGCAATGAATGATATCACAGGCTGTGTATTGCTCAAGTTGCCCATCTCTGGCCTAGAATATTTGAGCCATTTTCAAATTAAACCACACTGTGATTTTTTGCAGGGCAATAATCTGTTCAAAAAGGGACAATATGATGATGCTATTGAGTGTTACACCAGAGGGATGAGTGCAGACCCCTACAACCCCATTCTTCCTACCAACCGTGCAACCTGTTTCTTCAGACTCCAAAAGTAAATAGACGCAATTGAAATCTGTGATTTATTTTATCCTTTGTTTTGCTTTCAGCAGATGTTTTGATGTTTGATGTTTTTATTTTTTGTTGTAGTGCGAGAAGTTACTTGTAGAAAAGCCCATGGCGGCCACGGAGTGAGCAGTGTGTGTCACTAGTAATTCTCTTACTGATACAAATTTTGACCTTAAGACGTTTTTTTTTCTTCTTTTTTCTTCAGGTTTGCTGTGGCTGAGTCGGACTGCAACTTGGCAATCGCTCTGGACAGTAACTACTTCAAAGCTTTTGCACGGCGAGGGGCAGCGCGATATGCACTGCAAAAATATGAATCTGCCTTAGAAGGTAAAATTGCCATAAAGCGCTGTAGATCACTGGATCACCAGGCTGCTTTAATAGCCTTAATTAATAAATCTGTAAATGTATTTCTATCTAGATTATGAGATGGTGCTCAAGCTTGATCCTGGGAACCTGGAAGCACAGGATGAAGTGAAAAAAATAAAAGAGGTGAGTTTCTAATTATTATTTTCTGTCTGAGGCATCTGTTGAGTCCATTGTTGGTTAAAGTTTTCTGTGCTTACATTAGGTCTTAGCCCTCCAAGGTGATAGCATTCTAACCCAGAAAACATTACCTGAGGAGACCCCTGCAGTAGACCCTAAACAACAGAGACTGTTTGAGGAACAGCAAAAAAGACAAGAGGCAGTTATACAAAAAGACAGAGTAAGTTTTGCGTAAAGTTGCCAGCTCTTTTCTGAACTCCCCTAACCAACAATATTATTCACTCATGGCTAGTAAATTGTTTTTAAATCATGACTTTCAGGGGAATGCTTATTTTAAAGAGGGCAAGTATGAGGCAGCTGTGGAGTGCTACAGCAGAGGCATGGAAGCTGACTGCACCAATGTCCTTCTACCTGCCAATCGAGCCATGGCCTACCTGAAACTAGAAAAGTAAGCATCTTAACTGTTGTTAAGCAAAGGTGCTTCCTACAGTAAAATATAGGAAAATTGCATTTCTGGATAATGTACATTCTAAATTAAAGATGTATTGAATATTTTGAATCTTCCTTACGTGAACTGTAAACTAGTTTGTTTACGACCAAAGGAATGCAGTGCCCTCCCACATAATTGGTAAAGGCCTCAAAGGACTCTAAAGGATCTAGAGATTTTGTATGAAGGAAGAGTCTCCGATCCCTTTAAAGCCTAGCATCCACCAAGAAGATGTCTGCCAACACTGCATGGGGTGCGAAAAATCTTCTTGGTGGATACCAGCATTTCCGCCGATTTAACAAAATGCAACGTTGTCTGGGAAAGACCAAGTTGCATCGATAGCTAACAAGAGCACAATGAAAGTCGAAACGGGGAGGAGGAAACTTTACGTGAAAGCAGAAAATAAAAAAGACATGCCATTCTGCAACCTTCTGTATGTAATTTACAATGGCATTTTGGATTTAAAAGAGATTATACACGTTATGTCTTTTTTGTTTTTTTACATAAGATATTTTAAATAAAGAATCGGTGCATTGCTTTGAACAAATCATTTGATTCACTTAAAAGATTATTTTAAACGAATCGTTCATAACCGAAACATCTCTGTATGTAGCTTACTGTTTTTAGTGAGATTAACAATATTATGGCGCTAGATTTGCTCTCGGTGTTGTGTTAAAAAAGATATTGATGCTCAAACTTTGAATGTGTAATGTCAATTTTACCTGTGTACTGTTGACTTCCTAATGTCCTCCTCAGACACTGAAGAATTTCCACACTGCAGAAATGTTTCACGTCACGTAGGCTACAATGAGTCTTTAGGCATTACAGATTACATTGTGATCTTAATGTCTTGTTCTCACACTTGACACAGATTGGAAATGAACAAAAAACGTCTCATAGCCGATCGCGTTAGGAGTAAAAACCGTCCGAGACCGATTGATGGCCGGTCGACCGGTGCATTTCTAGTTACTTTGGTTTATTTGTAGTTAATTGTAGTTAAACTGTGAGTTGAGTTGAACTGGCCAATTTTTACTTGTATACATGCATGCTTGTTTAAACATGCAAATGAGTCTTGGTTTCTACGCAGTGGAGTCGCAGCACCCCCCGGTGCGGGTCTCGCCACTGTCATCTTGTCTTGTTGTGCCATGCCGTGTTGTCAGATTTTACACCTGGTGGATGCTAGGCTTAAATGTGTTCAGCATTGTAAGGATGGCAATAATCCTGGAGGGCACTGTATCTATTTAAATAAATCCAGTGAAACCTAAGAATGCAAACCTTACTTGCTATTATGACAATGACATCATAGCACTATGTAATTTCTTTAAACATAAAATATCTAACATCTGTAAGCAAAAAAAAAATGTTTAACATTTGTCAAGTCACAGTGACAGATTTGTGTACAAATTGTGTGTACCAAAAGAAATGTCCACAAATAGAACAATGCCTCAGAAGCATACATACCTTTGGCAGAGCACAATACATCTAGCTGATATCTAGCATCTAGCAATATACAGTAACTACTGACAATGTTGGGCAAGGCTATAATAAGATTGTGTATAGTGCAGTATCATGGCTTATCACACAATCTACCTATTGCTTGTCATCAGGTAATACATTTCCCTGCTTTTATTTTATTTTTTGAATTATAGAGCCTCTAAAGCAAAAACACTAAAACAAATGAAAAATTGCAAAGTGATATTTATTTTATGAACTTAAAAAATAGAAAAAATGTCAACATGTAGAAATCACAGTATGCAAACGTTTTTGTAGCCAGTGAGTCTTTCTATTCTTGTTATAGTTTAAATAATTACTTTTCCCCCACTCTTCCTTGCAGATCACTTCTAGTTCTGAGATACAGTATTCTTGCACAATATGTAAGATCTATCCACGGATTTTCAATGATGTTCAAATTTGGGGACTGTGAGGGTCATTCCATAAGCTTCAGCATGCATTACTTGAGATAGTTTATGATGGATTTAGAGGTATTTTGTAGTAGCCATCCTCTTTTCAGCTTTAGTATTATGACTAGCTGTGTGACATTCGCATCCAGGATTTGTTCCATTCTGCTCTCTACCCATGCTATGTTTCCATGGTTGTTAGCACAATTGTCATCAACTGACATTTCCTAATGATATTTCTGACTAAGGCCTAACAAGTGAATTAAGTTCTGAGACATTACAGCTAGAAACCTTTGTACATGCCTTATTTAATATTTTATTTTTCTTGTATTTTTAGGTTCATCAAATATTTTTTTTCCTTTTCATTTTTTTTATTTGCTGTATCAGTTGTGTTTATTTATTATAATGTCTTTTCATATGTAAATTTTCCTTGACCAAATGTTTGCATACAAATGCACAGCAAGAAAACAATTACACGTTTCTACTTAAAAGTCTTTTAATCAATCGAACAGTGATATTTTCTTAAATTATTGCTGCATGTTGTGAAAATATATTTCCCATTATGAGAATGTGAGTGTTTTTGTCTTTACCCTATAGCTATAATGAGGCAGAGGAGGATTGCAGTAGAGCTATAGTGCTTGACAACACCTACTCCAAGGCATTTGCCCGCCGAGCAACAGCTAGAGTGTCTTTAGGCAAGCTCATGGAGGCTAAACAAGGTACTATACTGCCCTCTGAAGGCAAATATCCTTTCTGTCTTTTATTGATCACAGATAGATTTTGTATTTTTTTAAACTATACAATATTTTACTACTTTCTTTTTTAATTGCCTAACAAAATATCAAATCATTGTTTATAAAGTTTATCATTGCAAAATAATAAGAATATATTGGAATAAATGGTCCCCATTAGTGCAGAAATGTGTGTGTGTGTGTGTGTGTGTGTTACATCTAATAGATTTTCAGGAGGTGCTGAAACTCGAGCCAGGGAACAAGCAGGCTTTGAATGAACTCCAGAAAATCAACATTGTATGCATGATTGATTCATTATCTACAGTATTATCTGATTATAAGTTAATGTAGCTTTTAACTTTAAATTGATACTTTTTGTATATTCGTGCAAATTCTTCTTTTAGAAGCTAACTTAAAAAATGCGAGCACTGTGAACTACCTTTTTACAAATATTTGACTATAGTTTGCTTGTTTCTAGACCCTGGGTTGCAGTGATCTCCTAGCAACAGAGGAGAATGCACAGAGGAGAATAGTCCAGCCAATCAGCAAACCTCCTCACCTTCAGTCATCTGTGAGTTAATCGCTTTAGCAGCTATTCTTCTGGTTGCTTAATTTAAAGACACAACATTTGATGTGGAACACGTTGCCCTTGATAGAAACCGCTGAGGAGAATTGAAGTGGAGGAGGTTGGTGGAAAGGCCTTGGGTCAGGAGGTCTCAAAGGTATCAGCAGCGACACCCCAACATCCAGTGTCCTCTGTCCAGCGAATAGTGAGAGAGGGTCCAGGTGATGCCACTGCACTATCAACCCCCTCCGCCAAGATTTTAAAGATCGAGGAGATCTCGCCAACACCTGTCCAGTAAGTGGCACCATTACACTAAGCTTGTCGCTAAACCTTAGTGCCTTGCTCAGGGGCACTTTAGTACTAATTGTTCTAATTCTCCTGAAATTGTCTCTTAAGTCTGCAATCATTGGTACAGTTCAACAGGACAGGTCAGTGGTGGAAGACAGGTAGAAAAACTGAAGGAAGAGCCCCCCTGTCACCTCTCAGAGACTCCCAACACGTCCTCCTTGACAGAATCCAACTTTATTCTCCCTCCTCCCGCCAATAGCTTCCAACTGGAGGCTGACCTCAGAAAGATCGGAAATCAGCCGGAAATTATTTATAAATATCTAAGGGTGGGTGCTTTTCAATACCTAAATCAAATAAATCATAACCATTATTATTTTTATTAGCTAAAGTTGCCCTGTTGTAACCTTCTATGGTACTTTAAAAGGGTCCTTGAAGGGTCCTTCTCTAAAATGAGAAAGCTTTTGTGTCATGAGTGAGATCCACATTCTACCTTGGTCTGTCTTCTGTCATCCAGAAAATCAAGCCTGAGGCTTATGCAACCATTTTCCAGAACTCCCTGGAACCGGATATTCTCAATCAGATCTTGAGAACATTACATGATTTCTATGCTGAGTGAGTCCTGTTTAATTAAACTGCAATGGAACTACTTTGATATTTTATCAACATTATCTGTCAGTTTTGTCCCATTTGATAATTGGTCATTTTATTATTTGTATAAATGATATAGATATTTTTTACTGTATTTACTGTGTAATTACTGTAGTGGTAGCTGCCAGGAGGTGTTTGTACAACCATTAGTGGGAATGTGGAGGGTCATATTTTTCCCTTCCAACAAAAATTTCTTGGCATAGTACATAATACAATGTTTTTCGATCCACTTCAGGAAAGAAACACCAAGCCTTATACTGGAGATCCTTAGAAATCTAGCCAGCGTCAAGCGCTTCGAAATGGCTGTCATGTTCATGTCTTCCCCTGAGAAGAAAGGTGCCATTTCTTTTTTGTTTTAAAGATGTTATCAAATGACATATTCACATCATCCATTTGTCACAGTAATTTCTTTTCTTCTAGTTCTGCAACAACTGTTTGACTTTCTCCACCAAGCTGGCCTAGATGAAGCCTCCGTTGGAGCATTGCCGAAGAAATATGGCTTGTAATGTTTAAAACAAGTTTTAACAGATGTTTGCCGCATCCCACTTAATGCTGTTTTGTTAATCTAAATGTTCTGATGTGATAACAGTCATTTACAGCATGACGGTCTGTACTATTAAAAATAAATTATATATTATAAGTTCTTGACCACCAGTTACCACTATGCATGATCTCTACATGACTAAATTAAAGAATTGGAAAATCCATGTTGAATGAGAGATTGGAATTTTGAACATGCATTCACAACTTTTCTTCAGAAAGCCTCAAATAAAAAAAATACAAAGTGTTTTGTGATGCTTTACTGATACAAAAGGATTTGTTTAGAATGAAACAAATATATAGCTTATCACAAAAATGATACCATTAATTGTAAATTACACAGCAAATGGCAATTAAAATACAAACCAAACTGTAGTTATTTAACCAAGATACTAGTGTGGTATGTGTAGCATTGTTGAATAAATGCAATGTCATGAAAAGTGTTGGAAAAGACCTTAGTGATTGAAACATCACTAAAGTGCACTGATAGCAGTATTTTATCAAGCATTTAGATCTTCCAGTGAGCATTTTGTCAACATCCACACCAACGAGGATCTATGAAATGGGAGAAATCATTTAGTTATAATGTGAGTATACTAATCAAAGCATAGATGTATAAAAAGATCTCGGTCTCAAAATGTATAGCATACTGGCAGTGGTGAGCGTCTTGTTGACTCATAGTTTCTCCAGAGATTATGTTTTGTGCCTCACAATTGATGGATTCTGTGCCATGTAGCGGTTAACTTATGTCAACCACACTGCCTGACATGGTCCTGCCAAACATGCTCCAGGTGTAGCGGCAGGTGGCTGGGCATTTAAAGCTTGCCTTGACCCCAACTTCAAAAGAACCTGACCCTGAGATGATTATGCCTAGTGGTCCATCTGGAAGAGAAAACCATAAAAATACTGATACGTAAATAGCATTATTGTTCTGTAGTCCATGACCTTTTTATGGAATTTGTTCTTGTAGTGCCTTGCTGATTTTGCTTGCTTTTATATATTTATGTTCATATCTATTTAATAACTGGGTAGCTACAAGGTAGGGTAACTTACAATGACAGTGGACATCTAGTCACTAGACAATGCCATTTTGAGTGCTGTCATGTTCTTTTAATTTAAGAAAAAATGTTAACTTTTCACTTGAGTCTGGTTGCTTTGCCAATGGTGTCAAGGCAGTACTTCAGCACTTCCTATGTGCCAGTATTATATTACACACTATAATAAACTGGGATACTGTAATAATACCAGTACACTGGTGAGTTAATTAGCTTAAAAGTAATAACAGAAAATCCACGTAAAAAGTAAATATGTTATGTATAATTCTAGTTTAGTTTTATCGTTCTTCTATGCATAAGAGGTGGGAGTACCTTTTTCCCATGCTGAGGGGTTAGTATTGCAAATACTAGTTATTGTTTTCATCAGTCTTGATTTTCAAACACGGGTTGGCAGATGATTTCACCTTCAACCAATCAGAACAATGCTAACCTGGGCGCCAGTTTTCCGAACACAGGCACCTAATTCCTGTATGGACCTGGACACTGATTAGGTGGTGGTTCTGTAACCAGCCAATGGACAATTGGTTTTGAAATGTGAGTTCCTAAACCTATATATAGAGCAAAGCAAATTGTAGAGGCAAAGCTTACAAAATCAGGATGGTTTTACTAGTAATAAAAATTTTAATTGGGTAGAGAAAACAAATAAGTTTCTTACCAGGGATAATAACTAGTCTCAACAGAACTGTTTTTCATGGTTATGGAGTTGTACACCACACAGATGGGAGCTGCCTGGTTTAAAGTGGTCACCGGTGTGAACAATAGGGAGGCATTTTTGGCAAGCAGCCTGCCATCGTAGAACCATTTGTATAAACAGCTAGGATAGCAGTCAGCCAAGCATTCCAGTGCTGTCATAGATCCAGGCAGGGCGAATATCTCCTTCCCTACTTGACCTTTGTTAGTTTCGGTTATCACCACTTGAAGTGGTCCATCTGGAAACATGAATTTATTTAATTTATGGGAAATTATTATACAGAATTTTGAGTTTTCATTCAGTCACTGATTTATTTGTTTTTAGATGTATTTTATAGTACCCATGAAATAGCTTACTGGTGACCTATTTTCTCTTGAAACAGGAAGTTAGAGCAGGGAATAGCTGCCAACAGCATTAAAGATGTGTAACACACAGAACCCAACCCCACCAGATATAAAGATAATTTAACTAGATGTAAAAATGTGTATATGCCCCGAGTGCAGGATGAGTCTTCAGTATTTTCACAGCCACCCCTGTCTTCAGAGTATCTTCCTTGTATACTCACAATTAATATTTATTTGTTTCCCAATAGACTTGATGGAGCCTCCTCCCTCTGAGACCGCACACTGGTATAACCCTTTGTCCGACTGCAGGAGAGGGCTGAAGTTCACGGTTATGTTGTGAGAGGAACAGTGGATTATTTTTAAAACATCTAATGGGACACCATCTCTTAGCCATATAATAGAGGCTGGGTTCTGTGACCCTTCACACTGCAGAAAGAATGGCCAGCCTGCCACTGGCTTGGTTAACAGGATACACCGAGATGAGGTCTGAGGTGAGAGAATAGATGGAAATAAGGAGCCAAACTAAAGAACGGAGTGGTTTTAAGGTGTATTACGCCCCTGGTGGCTACCTAGAGGAACCTAGGACTTAACAGTCCAGTAGATGAATAGGTTTAATGACGCATGCATAACAGATGTACCAACAAGTTATTACATGGGGAGAGTGTTGACATTATGTATTGTCACTAAAGTGATGGCAGGGGAAAGGACTGAAGGTGGTGCCAAAGAAATGAAATAATCAGAAAAATAATCATCCTACCTGAGCAGAACATTCCATTCTAGTTAACTACTAAACAAAAAGGCTTACTATGCTAAATAACAAACATAAGTACAGCAAGTGGCACTCACCTCTAACCTAGTGTTCTTCACAGAAAGTACATCTGCGTGAGGTGGTGTACAGGGTACCCAACTTACCTAGCCCTTTTCCCAATAACCACACACAGACATGCATAACCTCTCGCCCATCTTCCAAAAGAAAAAAATAGTATGAACTTGAAATCCTAATGCAAATTGGTGGAGTCAGGGCTTGAAACTCACAGACCAATCATGGAGGAGGGGTGGAGCTGGAAGACTTTAGCTGCATAGACCAATCGTATTAGTGGATGAGTGAGAAATGAGAAATTTCAAGGCAGATGGGGTGGAAATCACCAATATACACCTATATTACCTATGATAAATGTTTTACCTATGATATGTGTTACATGGCATCACAGTATAAATGGTGTGCCTCATATTACTTTAATCTGTTAGAGATAGCGGGAGCCTGGGAAGGTACAGGCAAGGTCAGACTCTCAAGATAACTATTGCACAAAGATGTATAAGAAGGCACTTTGTGTGGGATGAGGGGGTTTCTATTGTTTAATTGATGTGCTTTCTGGGACCATTCTGGAGAGCTGTATACAATGAATAACTAACCTTTACCAACAACCTGGAGTTACATGAGATGGCCTAAATCAGGAGGAGATAACCCTCCCTTCCGGAGTCTTTCTTTAAAAACCCTGTGCCAAGAGTTGCGCATCTGATCAGAAACTTTTGCTTCTGACTGCTGTGCCCATCTTGCAACACAATGATTAAACTTGACCAAAAGACAGCCTGATGTTCGAACCTTTATTAAAGAAATTTCCACAACAGTAGACAGGGGTTTCCGGGTGTGCTGTCCAAGCTCTTTTGAAGAAGCACAAACAGGCAACGCTGGCAACCTTAGACGCAGTAGTAAGCCAAGGAAACTTAGTGCAGCAGATGAAAGACACTTCATGCATACTTCCCTTCACAATCAGGAGATGTCCAGTAGTGCCATCAGCTCAGAACTGGTGGAAAACAGTGGGACCCTGGTACACCCATCTACTGTCTGGAGAAGTCTGATGAGAAATGGTCTTCATGGAAGGCTTGTGGCCAAAAAGCCATACCTATGATGTTGAAACAAGGCCAAGCGACTCAACTATGCATTAAACACAGGAAATGGGGTGCAGAAAAATGGCAGCAGGTGCTCTGGACTGATGAGTCAAAATGTGAAATATTTGGCTGTAGCAGAAGGCACTTTGTTTGCCGAGGGGCTGGAGAGTGGTACAAGAATGCATGTATACAGTCAACAGTGAAGCATGGTGGAGGTTCCTTGCAAGTTTGGGGCTGCATTTCTGCAAACGGAGTTGGTCTCCTCAATGCTGATACCTACAGGCAGATACTTATCCATCATGCAATACCATCAGGGAGGCATCTGATTGTCCCCAAATTTCCTTGGGTTGATGTCTTGGGTTGAAACTCAAAGCGTTTTCACACCTATAGTTTGTTTACGCTGGTTCGAATCAGTTTATGAGTTCGTAAATGTAGCAGGTTCCAAACACACTCCACACAGGTAAGGGATGGTTAACCACATCTGAGAACTGACACTATTTTCTACCCCTCCCCCCTGTATAGCCATTAATATTTTCATGAGAATCATACAAGTTTTAAAAAAGAAAGTGTGTATTTATTTTTGGTATTATGTTTTAGATAAAAATTACAGTAGTGATTCATATAAATGTTAAGTTAAATCTTAATAAAATATATAGTTATTTTACATGTATTGTTTGTTATACTAAATATTTGGTTGGGGAAGCCAAATTATATATATTATATATTTATATTAATTGTGAAGAAAATTGTTTAGCTAGTTTGACAAACTGAAAAAAATATTTATATGCAACTTTAAATATAAATGCTGTCTGGATGATGGTTTTTACATGGGATTCAAATAAGAGGGAGTTGTCCAGAGTAACACTTTTGAGTGTAGTTGACAGAGGGACCAGGAAACCATCTATGGAGATGTTGAGGTTGTGCTGTATGTAGAGGGTGGGTTTGGAGCCGATGAGCATGACCTTATTGGCGTTGAGTTTGAGGAGGTTCATGCTCATCCAGCTCTGGATGTCTAGAAGGCAGTTGATGAGGGAGATGGGAGGGATGAAAGAGGTGGGTTTGGTGGAGAGGTAGAGCTGGGTGTATGTTATGGTGGCGCAAGATTATACCCAAGGTAGGAGGTAGATGATGAAGAGGAGTGGCATCAACACTGTCCTCTGTGGGACATCCTGTGAAACAGCTGCACACCCTGATCTGTGCTTCTGAAGATGAAAACCAGGAAAGTGCAACACCCGAAAGTGCAACACTAACGACCTGCACGGAGGAGGTCGTTAGTGATTTTAACCAGAGCTGTTTCAGTGATGTGTTTGGGATGGAAGCCAGACTGGAATGGTTCATGGAGGTTATTAAAGTTGAGATGGTTTTGCAATTGAGTGGCTACCACCCTCTCCAGTGTTTTGGAGAGGAAGGGATGGTTGGAGATGGGACAGAAGTTGTTCAGGTCATCAGAGTTTGTGTTAGTTTTTTTGAGGATGGGGGTCACAGCAGCAATCTTCAGGGTGGGGGGTACAATGTCAGTGGTGAGGGAGGAGCTAATTATGCAAGTGAGCAGGGGCAAAATTGAAGAAATGCATGCTTTGACAAGGCTGGTGGTGGGTAGGGGGTCAAGTTGGCAGGTGGATGAGTTCAGAAATTGAGTTTTCAATGGCCAAGGTTAAGTCAGAGAGGGAGGTGGAGTAGGCTGGGACATTAGGATGTGTTCATCCAGGACAGGTCATCAACAAGGGTGCTGGTTATGGATAGTTGTTTATGGATGTTGTGTCCTTAAAGAAGTTTAGGCACTGTTTAGGCACTGTTGCACTGTTCAGGGGAGGGGTCTGTAGAGAAGATTTAACTGTCAGGAGGGTGAAGCAAGCGGTTTACTGTGAAGAAACCTGCTGTAGGTAGGATTTTAGAGTTGAAACGAGAGCTTATTAACGAAAGAAAGAAATCAACATCCCAAAAACCCACCCCTCCTCCTCTGCTCCCTCCATCTAGAGCCATTGACAAATCTGTTGTAGCCATGTGCGCACATTCAGTCTCTTATCATGTAATTGGTTCTGATTGGTCAGAAATCTTTCGGGTGCCACCAAAAATCTAAATCAACCTATATAGAGGCAAGGGCTATCAACAAGAGAAGATATAGTCACAGAGCACTGATAGCTGACGGATTTCTATGGCATTTCTAAGAAATTACGCAGAATGTATAGCTCTAAAATCCTACCTATAGCACCTTTAACTCAGGGGTGTACCAGGGAGAAGTGTGAAAACTGTACGAGTTTTGAGGGGAGCATAGGAATCCAGGAGGAAAGGCATTGTAGTGAGTGGTGAGGTCGAGAGGGGACCGGGAGACTGGGGTAAGAGTTAAACAGGCTCAACAGATTGGTAGGGTTAATGTTTTTAAAATTTCTGAATATGATGGTGCGATTGACTAGTTTCTTGAAAAGGGGAACAGAAATGTCAAACATGACAGGTGTATGATCAGAAATGGGGAGGTGACCATCAATAATATTGCAGGGAGAAACATCAGTAGAGCAGACTAAATCTAAAATGTGACCTTTGTTGATAGTGACAAAAGTGACATTCATCAAGACTGTTGGGTAGAAACATAAAATCAGTAGAAAAATTACAGCTAGCAGTTTTATCAACATGAATATTAAAATCATTATAACTAATACATTGTGAGACATGGCACAGACATAAATCATTAGTGAGGACAGTTCAGTTAAAAACACGACAGATTGTTTAGGTGGTCTGGAAATGGTTAAAACGATATGTGGTTGAGGGCCAGGGAGATGAAATGCAATGCATTAAAAAGGTGTGTTGAGGTATGTTGACATCTTTAAGTCTCAGTTTGTCCCGAAAGAGTACAGCGACCCCACCATCTCTCCCGGTAGAGCGAGGTTGGCTGTAGTCTTATACAGTACAATATATATATATACAGTACAATATATATATATATATACAGTACAATAT
>JAOEHI010001085.1:0-12409 GCA_025447815.1 Percopsis transmontana
ACCAGTGGAACATAAAAAAAAAAAAAAAAAAAGGAACAGTACAATTTGTGCCAACATAATATCCTGGATTTGGGCCAGATTTGGATTAAGATGATTTAATGTGCGTTAGCGTTTTGTCTGTGGGGGGGGTTATGTATTTGTTTGCGGCCGACGTCAAAACAAACTTCCGGGAGACTTGTCCATTGCCACTGAGTTTTCTGACTCCCCGCTCTCTCTTCTCCCCAGACTGAGGGTCCCCGCCAGCGCTGTCATTCCCACTATCCCACAGGCCCGTCTCTCCCCTGCATTGGCAATAAAGGAATTAATTACCTCGCCAGTCTGTGCTGATGATAGGAGCGACATGCTAATTCAATGACAGATCTTCTTCCCTGATGGCTCTCCCCCTCGCTGGTGGCCTTTCTAGCACTCGCTATTCTTTTTTTTTATTTTTTATATCTCCTTTTTTTAGGAGACGCCATAGTGTTGTTCAGCCAACATGATAACCTACTGGTCTCGTTCTTGGTTACAACGTGGGCATGGATTTAACTGAAACAATAAAAGGCGGAAAATCCCAGGTTGGGCATTTACAGCCTTGTTCACATCTCTTCTTCCATTACACGGCGGTGTAATATGTGCCTACGCCCCGCTCTACTTTCCAGTGGCAGTAAAGGGTATTCAGCACAGCGGGTCAGGGGGTCGCCTGTTCCCTCTGAAATCCGATCACGTTCACTGTAGCCAGTCTAGCGCTGTTCATCGTAAGACACAGGGCCCAATTATTGTCAGACAAGTGGGACCATTTCACCCCTCACCGGAAAAACATCACACGGTGATCTCATCTCGCACTATGAAGCCGCTGGTCCCTCGCTTTCGGGGGGGCGGGGAGCCCTCGTGATATTGGCATTGATATGCAGCGCGGCCATGTTTCAGAATGGCACAGAGCGTTGTTTTACATAAGAGAGGGAGGGATGATTACAGCTGAGCTGGATGGCTTTGGGGAGCCACGGTCTGTGGTTTGATTACAGTCTAACTGTGAAACAAGACGTATGAAAAGAATTATTACGCAGGCATCACGGCGGTCCCCACACAGACCCTGACACGCGCTTTGAGGAGATTTATCTCACGCGTCCCTGCTTATTTGTTTGCCAGTATGTGCGCGTGTATGTGTGTTTTGGGGGGTGGGGTTTGTTTGTATGTCATGCATGTACGTATGCTTTTGTATGAGTTCGGCTACCAGCTGAATGTTGTGTGTGTGTATGTGTGATCTGGAATGAAACCCCTAGTGTGTGTGTGTGTGTGTGTGTGTGTGTGTGTGTGTGTGTGTGTGTGGGTGTGTGTGTGTGACATCAAATATAGGTCTGTTCAGTGGATGTGTTAACTCTTGAAATTTGAGGCATATAATAGTCTGGCAGCTGCTGTGTCTGTCCTCCATACTTTAGTGTCATTTTGGCTGTGTGTGTGTGTGTGTGTGTGTGTGTGTATGGATGTCTTCACAATTGTATATACCTGATGGCTCTACCTGTGTGTGTGAGTGTGTGTGTGAGTGTGTGTGTGCGCGCTCCTGAGTGTGTACGCGTGTTTTGTGGGAAAGGGAACAAAAGAAACATAGAAGGAGGCGCTCTAAATAACAAGTAAACCAGCTATTAGGTTTTGCTTGACACATACACACACTCACAAGGACATGACTCATGGGAAATTATATGAATTTTCACTCAGCTTTCTTCATGGTTATTGCTGATGCACAGACAATCATGGGCTGCATTCCATTCCGACACTACACAGGCAGAACAGTGAGAGACGTGTAATCCAATTTCCACTGTGTATTATTGTTATTATAGGCAGATATCAAGATGTATTGCAAATATATTATAAAACCTCAGCTTTCATCGCACACCGTTCCACGTTGTCACTGGAAACAAAACAGTGTATCCAGAGGCCAGCCGGAATTGCATGTTGGCAATACTGCTTTAGTGACCGCAATAGTAGATTAAATAATGTTACCTTTATTTTTTTAACAGCATAGTTCATTAAAAAATACACTGAATGACTTTTGTAAAGCAAATGTCTTTTTTTTTCTTTATCTTTTGTCTTGCTTGTCTTGGCCTCTCTTTATAAACCCTAGGTTCGACTTTTAATTATGTGCACTTCCATTGACTTGTTAACTTTGCTATTATTTCTCCATTAGCACACAATTAACACATCTCAGCCAGCGTCTAAAAGCCAGATCTTTGTAACTTCTTGCAGTTGTGCAAGAAGTTACATTATCTACACAACACAAGAGAGGATATGAAGGCTCGAGGGGGCATCCCTTCACATTATCATCCGATTATCTGCCTATCCGAGAAGCACCGGAGCATACAGTAGGGAAGGGGAGAGGGTGAATAAAAGCCGAATTACCTCCCCACAATACAAGAGACTTGTAGCCTCTCTCGTTACCTTTTCCTTTAAAAATAACCAACCTCTGACAACATGTGCAAACCGTGCAAAGCCTTCCGATGTGGCCATGTTTTACCTTTGGTAAGTGCAGCCCGGACCTGTAACCCCGGTAGTAATAACCGAGCCGCTAATATATATTTAAGTGGGAAAACGCGTGGGCGTCAAGTCACACTAAGAGGGTATGAATAAGTCCTTTACTTGTACTTTAGAGGATATCTCTTCTCACTCTCACACTCTATGACAGCTAATTGAAGGTTCCCCTTGGGCTAAGCTCTAGACAGACATATTAATCGAGAAGCCTGTCCTGGTTTCACTATATAGCCTGAGAGTGGGATTGGCTTCTCCTGTCATAATCAAAAGGAAATTGCACAGGGATGTATTCAGGGGGCATCAGACGTGTTAGTAGAATAGAGTGGACGGACATATTCAATTCACATTTAAGGCTATGACGAGGGGTGTAGAAACACTCCCCCTGTGCTAACACATGATCAGTAGCATTCCCCTACAGTGGCTACCTATCTACCTAACCATTTAAAGATCTCTACAGACTGCCCAAGAGCAGCCTCTATTTCAACACCTGGGAGTTAATTCTACCCGGCTTTCATTGGATTATATTCAACCAAGCTACGGAATAAAGATAATGAGATTATTGTGTCGCTAGAGGGATTATAGACAGAGAAACTCCGCACACATGAATAGCAATGGTCAGACAGGTCGCTTTGTTGATGTGAAAATGCCTACAGTACCAGACGTGTTAGTCCACATTTGTATCAGCCTTGTTTTCATACGGGAAAGAGGATTAGTTTTCATCAAAAATGTGAATTGAAACTATTAGTTTAGATAATTTACTTACTGTAGCCATGTTCCCCTTTCATTGTGTAGCCCTTTAATGAGGACCTTTAAGGGATAGCAGCATTCTATGGAAAAAAATAATGTCATATCATTAGCAACATTAGCACAGCTTGGCTTTCTCCAGCACCACAGACATTGCATCCCTCCCCACTCACACACACAGAGAAAGCCATTTAATGTTTCAGTCAAAATTGACCAGTATTCAGCAAAACCATCCCTGTTATTTACCCCATCGTTTTAACACTGAAAGTCAAAACGTCAAACCGATATAATTGTACTTGGAATGTAACCAGCCTGTTGAGCTTAGTGCATCTACAAGCAGTCCTCCTGGCCGAAGGGCTTGGACATGATACAGTTGTTAGTGGACATGCAAAAGGAATGCGCTTGAATTACAGCAGATGCCTCCGTGATTTATTGGCTGTGCCTGTTGATCCCCTTATCTTAAATCATGCTGTCCTGCAGCGTTTTCATTTAATTTCAGTCTAGATTCCTAACTCCCCACCCACAGAGACTAGGATTCATCATCATCATCATCTTTCATACTTTGGAAATGAGAAACCCCTTTATGGGACCCCACAATTTCCTGAGAAATTTATGGAAAATTGCCAGGTACCGTTGCAGACTGATGTAGATACCAACCTAATTTACAAACGCTGACACGTATTCATTTGCTGAGACAGGGTTACATTAAAACACCACACAGTTCTGTGGGAAGTAAACCTGGCCAACGCACCGCAGAGCCCTTTTTTTTTTCTTTGTGACTGTTCCTTTCACCTCTGTGAGTCTTTTCACATCAGTGCCCATGTGAAAACAAGGTCTCTAGGAACGAAAGACAAGTCATTTCGCCCCGGCCAGCTAAATGCTGGTGCAGAAAAGAGACAAAGCGCAGGTTGTCTCTCAAACTGCCTGACAGGCAGGGCCGTGCGGCCGGGCGTATTCCTGCCTGTTAAGGGACGTGGGGTGAGAACAGAGGGTGGGAAAAAGGAGGCTACGATGAAACCAGCCACATCTGACATCGGCTCAGTTTTAAAGCCGCCCGTATACACCTCGAAATTGCCTGCATGTCGGCATGGACGCGTGTGCGAGTGGGCGTATGTGTGTGGAAGCACTATATACAGCCACCTCTACAAGGGAATACATAGAGCCATCCCCACCACTCAGTAGAGCCTAATTCACCTCATTCAGGTAGCAGGGCCCTCCAGCCTGACTGTGCTGAAGGCTCACGTCTACACCACAGGTTCTTCCAGGTATAAACTGTTGCTATCAGCCAGACCTATTATCCACTGGAGGCAATAAATATGGCGTGAAGCTGCCTAAGGTGTAGGACTGCCTCCCCCTTGCTCCTACAGAAGACAGGAACTGTCTTCCCATCCTCTGACTTGGCCTCATTCTTTTTATTTTCTCCTTTTTTTTTCTGTCATCATTCTGTCGGCGCGATGCTCTTTCATTCGCCTGTTCTCTATCAGTTCGTCTAACTTTCTCGTTTCCCCCGCCCCCTCGTCCCCCCTCCCCTCCCCTCCCCTCCCCGTCTCTCCCTGCCCCTCCCCCTGCCTCACCACCGCCTCCACCTCTGTCTCTCCATCGTTTCGTCTAGCAGACATTCTCAGCGGTGCTTGCACTTACGAGAGCGGCTGTGCTGGATTCAAGCGGTGCGGCAGCTCCACTTCACATTCCCTGCATGCTCTGCAGACGGCTTAATGGAGGAAATCAAACTCCTCAAATGCGATTAGATTCACTACACATATTGCATTATAATCGCGGCTCTTTTGATTTATACAGCCCGGGCCTTCAAAGTCTACAACAAAATACTCCGGGTTTTTAGTCGTTGGAGATATGGAGCGGATTTATGTGAAATAGCTTGTGTTTATCCACATTTCATCAGCGAAACTCCCCCATGTCCAACTTTTATAAAATGTAATTACAGCACTGCTCGCACCACCGGGGTGTATCGCATAAAAAATGTCCCTGTAGTTTTTCCTCGTGGCTCATGTTAAATGTAAGGAGTGCACTATTTTCTCCTTTCCCCGGACTGAAATGCATTGTTTTGCCTGGGGCATTGAATGAGTTACGGCACACCTGCTTTATCAGAGCATGAGTAGTAGGGAAAAACAACTGCAGAATGAATGTTCAGGAAGCATGGCTACACTACAGGCTTTTGTGTTTCTCGGGTGAAATTTAATCCAGCGTGCCGCAAAAACTCCCAGGCACAAGTGACTGCCGGCTAGGAGGATGCTCCTGTAATTATTTTCTTGTTCTCCGCAGAACTGAGTGCCTTGAACGAGCCACAGTTCACAGGAAAGCAAATATGCCTGTTGCGCAAAACATTTGCCAGAGATTTACCCCACACTAAACATGGATGGGATGTATCGGATGATGTCCACACCGATAAACTGCTCTTTGGTCGCGTTTTTAGTGTCGCTGTGACATCACGAGGACATTTACTGCACCCTCCCAAACTTTCCCAGTCCTCACCAGCTTGTTCTGTTCATGAAGCTACGCAGCATGCTAGCGCTACACCCACATGTAACTCTCTCTACCCCCTCCCTCCACCTCTCTCTCTCTCTCTCTCTCTCTCAGCTCCGCCATTATCTGAAGCCACCATGGCCCCCCAGCCTCTGAGAACAACAACCACCACTACCACAACCACGGTACACCGGGGCGTCGCCAACACTACCACCACAACAGCACCCAAGGAAGGCGGCAGGGGAGCGCCCAAGCCGCCTCCTGCGGTTCCGCAGACAACTGCCCCGCCTCCCCTGGAGTCTTTCCCCTTACCCGAGCGCTTCTGCGAAGCCACGCTGAAGAGGGACATCGAGTGGCCCCAGACCCAGCGGGGCATGCTCCGGGAGCGGCCGTGCCCCAAGGGGACAAGAGGTAAACAGCACTCCGGCTCATCTGGGAGTCTCCGCTGGCTGTTTTTCAATCTGACCTGAAACGTCCACAGAGAGCACACTGTCTTCTAAATCTACCGTAAAGAATCATATTTTTTATAGAAAGATACATTTATCTATCAACCACACCAATTCCACGGAGAGTACTGGGATTTTATAGTGGTGGGGAGTTATACAGTAAAACGCAAGTTATTTGCTGCATCAGGCCAGACCAAATGTAGTTTAGCAATCAGTAGTGGTCGTGTTGTGACAGAACAGTACCTGTTTTTCTCGGAGCTCGCTTGGGAGACGTGCGTCCCTCATTTGACTGTGTTTGAACCCATGTAAACATTCAAAGTTATTCGGGGTTGTATTGGGAAAAGAAATCTTGTCACAACTTACACACACGAGCCCCAAGCCCTGGTGAACATTTCCGGAATGTGTTTGAAGAAATTAGACTATTCATGTTTTGAGTTTGCATCGTAAATCCTTTGACAGCATGCAATGATCCTAGTCCACCGCAGACACAAACACATCATTTAGAAATTGTGAATTGTTGTTCTCCATTGTTTTATCTGTGTTAATCTGTGGGTCTCTGTGACAAACCTGCTTTGTCAGAGGCTCTCTCTACAAAGATATTTGTGTCTTGTTTTCCCCCACCAGGCACAGCCTCCTATTTATGCGTTCTTTCCACGGGGATCTGGCACCCGAAGGGCCCCGATCTCAGCAACTGTACATCCCACTGGGTCAACCAAGTCGCCCAGAAGGTTCGTAGTCACTGCACGTGTGCCATAGATGCTGCTGGAGATGACAGGGTAGATGGCTTGGAGCTGTCTGCCCCGCTGTGTGAAACACCCGCCACAGCACACAGCGCAGACTGCTATACTGTTTACTTTACATGCGCCGTCACCATGACAACTGACTGCACATCAAGACAGTGATGGAGCCCAACTATTTTACACATTGTTGACTCACATAATATGCTTATCACAGTGGTTGGCAACATGGGGGTCAGGACCCCCTGAGGGGACGCAAGATGCCTTTGGGTTGGCGTGAGATCATTTCAAGATGTTCAAATTCCCAGTCTAGTTGTGTTGTCTTCAATAAATGTTTATGTGGTGATTATAGTTGATTATGGTTACATTTACATTTACAGCATTTAGCAGCATTTTATCCAAAGCGACTTACAATTAGCCGCTGGTTACTTTTCCTATTGTGTGTGTGCTATTGAAAAATGTGTGACATGTGTGAACAAGGGGCGTCTCAGGCTACAATTACAATTAGGTCATTAAGCAGACGCTCCAAAGCTTCTTACAATTACATGCTGCGTATGACATGGAGCAAGTAGGGGTTAGGCATCTTGCTCAAGGATGATGCTTACAGGTAGGCCTAGACCACTAGACTATCCTGCCCCTACGAACTACGAACCACTTCACTGGTTTGTTCGTCAAAGCAGGGCTCACTGATGCAGAAGGGCTGTTATTTCCATTTTTGTATGTTAGTAGTATGTAATCCTCTCTCCCTCCCATCGCAGATTCGCAGTGGGGAGAATGCCGCTAACCTGGCCAATGAGCTGGCCAAGCACACCAAGGGTCCCATCTTTGCAGGGGACGTCAGCTCCTCGGTGCGTCTGATGGAACAGCTGGTCGACATCCTGGACGCACAGCTGCAAGAACTCAGGCCCAGCGAGAAGGACTCAGCGGGACGCAGCTTCAATAAGGTGACCGCTCTTCGCAACTTCTTTTTTTTTGTTTCGTGCTTTTGTTTTTGTTCGTCAATAATTACTATTTACTTACTTACAAATGTACAAAAGTACAAATGGTTAGGAGCAGAAAGGGTTTAGGTCAGTGTTGTTTTGTTTCTTTAATTTTTGAATTTTTAAATGAAGGAGTGTATACGTATAAACAACATCTTTTTATATCATAATAACAGAACTTTAAGCAGTCATAAACAGCTTAGAAATGTATGCAGTATTTTATTAAATACAATAAAATGTGATTTAAAAATAATTTCAAAAGTCAAAATGTTGAAATCATCTTGCAACCCCCCCACAGAGACACTTTGCAATATGTGTTGGTGTCCCAACTCCCACCGGTTGCTGTATGTTGCTCAAGGCCCATGTTAGGGTTTAGCCTAGACCAAGCAGAGTACTAGGCTATCCTTTCCTCTCTTCTCTCTTGCCGAAATGACTTCCCCCCACCACAAAATAAACCTACATCAAGCCTTATGGAGATAAATAGTCAATTTTCTAATGTCTTCAGGCGTTAAACTAAAAGGTGCAGAGGGGAATACACGGTCCCCCATTGCAATGTGCTGAAATGCACCTGTTATTGTTTCTGACTTCTGTCTGCCTGTTTCTTCCTTTTTTCTCAATGTCAGAGAACTACTGCAGTAGGGCAGAAGCAAAACGGGGAGGAGAAACAAAACACAAAAGCAGTTATATAATTTTAGGCCGGCATGCGGCAAGATATCTGTATTCACGGCAGTATTTGTACATCTGTAATAGCTGTAATTTGGCTCTGCCAAGGCTAATAGTTCTGTGATGTGTTTGGAGGCTTTGAGAGAAAAATACAGCATGTCATGTCTTGACTTAGAGAGCTTTTTTCCCTCCAACCTACAGGTAGAAAAGCCAACAGCAGAGACAGTGAACCATGCCGGTGATTAGATCAGTCACTCGGTTGATGAGATGCTCAGTCAGCGAGATCCTTAAAAAAATAAAAATAAAGAAGCCTGCTAGAAAAGCTTGTATATTTTCTAATTGTGTGTTTGTGTGTCTGATCTCCTCTTTTTCTTGTCTAATGAAAAAGCTTCAAAAACGAGAAAGGACATGCAGGGCATATATGAAGGTATAGTAGCTATGCTACTGAACTGTTTACTCTCTGCTTGCTGCCCTGCTATCCTCCACCTCTGTGTTACACGCCCCGGACCAAACACAGCAGCATGCACCTTCCACACTGTTCTCTGCCCTCTTCCCCTGTTTATTGTGCTTCCTGCTTGAGTAATTGCTTTACTCACAGCCTCGGTTATACTCAAAGCGCTTTTTTAAGGGGAAGCAATGTGCAATTACTAATGCGGCTTTTTTTCATGATCGTGTGTTTACAGTGATGGTGTATTTTGTTTTTTTGTATTTTCTGTGTCTGTTATTTTTCCCCCACCTCGTGTTTTTTTTTTATTGTTTATTTAAGATGACATGTCAACAGGCAACACCGCTGCTCAAACGTGATATCATTATCATTATTAATTTATTTGAAGGCTCTGATTTTATGTTTGCGATTGCTTGTTGCTGGCAGCAGGGACCTCTCAAGAATGTCCATGTTTTATAAAAGACGCTTTTATCCAAAGCGACTTACAATTAGTACATTTGTCAACAGTTGAACTGGTTAACCACCAGTTTTTGCAAGCAGAAAACATTCTCCTAGAATAAGGACAGCATCATGTCACCATGGTTACTACACTTATTTTCACTTATTATGCATTTTTAGGACATTACTCAAAAGTTATCATTTACTTGAAAGTTGTCAATCACTCAGCCTAAATTCTGGCAAAGTGCTTAATATTCTAAGAGCTGATCTAACAGAGTAGAAAGAAGGACAATTTTGTGGAAAGAGGAGGAAAGGAGGACAGAACAAGGATTGTTACAGAGGATTTTTGTTAGTGTCATTAGTGCTATGAGGTAGAGAGGTCAGTGGCCGAGGTACCAAGGTGGATTATGAAGAGGTGGGTTGTAAGTCTCTTGCGAAAGATCGGTAGTGACTCTGCTGTTCTGACCGCTGTAGGAAGCTCATTCCACCATTGCGGCACCAGGACAGAGAAGAGTCTGGATGTAGCGACGGAGGTGCCAGCCTGCCAGCCGAGCTGGTAGATCTTAGTGCTCTTGTTGGAGCTTGGAATCTTACCATTGCTTGGAGGTAGAGCGGGGCGGTTCCGTTTGCTGCCTTGTAGGCCAACACTATTGTCTTGAATCGGATGCGGGCTGAGACAGGGAGCCAGTGAAGGTCTCGGAAGAGGGGGGTTATGTGGGAGAACTTTGGTTGGTTGAATACTAGACTTGCTGCTGCGTTTTGGATTCGCTGTAAGGGTCTGGTAGAAGAGACCGGTAACCCGGTGAGTAGAGAGTTGCAGTAGTCTAGACGTGAGATTACTAAAGCTTGGACTAGGAGCTGTGCCGCTTCGTTTGTGAGGAAAGGCCTTATCCTTCTGATGTTGAAGAGGGAGAATCTAAATGCTTGGGTCGTTGTGGCAACGTTGGCTGCGGAAGGACAGTTGGTTGTCCAGGGCATCTCTGAGGCTCTTTGCGGTTGGACAGGAGGACACTGAGGTGTTCTCAAGGGTAATGGACAGGTCCACTTGTGGGCAGTTCTTTGCCGGGAGGTAGAGTAGCTCTGTCTTTTCAAGGTTGAGGTGATGTGAAGACATCCAAGCACTGACACACAGCCGTGTGTGTGTGCGTATGTGTAGGGAGGTGATACTCTGGACAGCTGTTACATCTCATCCTGTGAGGTCAGTGTGGTTCGTGGAATTGAAGATTTCTGCTTCCCCTCCCACTGCAGCCGTGGAGAGCGCAGACAGCTGCTCAAGCTGGCCACTACAGGTACTGCAACCTGCACCACACACACACACACACACACACACACACACACACACACACACACACACACACACACACACACCTTCCTGTTGTTGCAGCTCTTCAGCAGCTGTCAGAGGATCTTCCTGGACGTCTGTTCTCTCTGGAACGGGAGGAGCAGCAGGAGGTGAAAGTAGAGCCTCCTTCCTCTTCACAAAGGAGGAGCGGAGTGGCCAGAGACTGGCCTGATGCCCGGGCAGTCTGGTCAGTTACAGTGTATACGGTTACCGTGACATCAAATCCCAAATCGTTTTTGGCCTGTTACAACCTGGCCTTGGCCTATTTTGTTAGTTTGGTTGTTACTGCACCATCTCAGATGCCCGATGATTTTGTTTTTAGGGTTAGTAAAGATGGCAGTTTGGTTGTCTGGGTTAACCTAGATGACCACCTGAAGCTTGTGTCCCAACGACAAGATGCTAATGTTGCAGAGGCTTTTAAAACGATCTGCATCAACCTGAGCAAGGTCAGAGTACTGACAACAATCGTAATTGTACCTTTACATTTACAGCATTTAGCAGACGCTTTTATCCAAAGCGACTTAAAATTAATACCTCTGGGAAATTTTATGTAATTGACCCTTTTTTTTTTCCTCCACTTAAAATTGCTCCTAAATTGCTCATTAAATGTAGACACGTAACAATCCTACCAATGACATAGCTTAGCATGATGTGATATGTTGGTGTGTGTCTTCATAAGATGCTGGAAGCTGCTGTGTTTTGAAGTGGTGAAGATGGAATAAGCTTCTAGCTAGAACCTATGAGCGACCTGGTAAAGATCAGTGTAAGCAGCTGGCGGGACCTGTATCCGGCTCAGCTTTGGTTTTAAATGGACAGAAGCGGGTTGCTGTTTTTATGAAGCAACCTCATTGGCTATGATTGCAAATGCATACATGTAGTGTTGAGGGAATTATTCATGAAATGTAGCCTACGTGAGGCCTTGCAGCCGTTAGACTTGGTTGACCGAGAGTTCTTGTAGTGTGTGCAGCATGCCCATGACTTCCATGATTTGCCTTCAACGCCAAGGGCATCTGACTTGTTATTGCTGTGACTGTCCAGCTGGAGGTGCTGTACAGGAAGCTTAGACACCCGTTCCTGTGGAAGCAGCAGCTAGGCTGGCTGAGCAGCTCCCCAGCTGCTGTGGGCACGGGCCTGAGGATCAGCCTCCACCTCACACTGCAGCATGTGCCTAGACACCCCAAGCTCCAGACTGTCCTCACCAAGCTCAGAGTCCACCTGGACCACACAGGTAGGAAAGCTTCATGGTACCTTCTACACAGTACCTTCATGGTGCCTTATACACAGTATCTTCATGGTGCCTTCTACACAGTACCTTAATGGTGCCTTCTACACAGTACCTTAATGGTACCTTCTACACAGTACCTTAATGGTACCTTCTACACAGTATCTTCATGGTGCCTTGTACACAGTACCTTAATGGTACCTTGTACATAGTATCTTCATGGTGCCTTGTACACAGTACCTTCATGGTGCCTTCTACACAGTACCTTAATGGTACCTTCTACACAGTACCTTCATGGTACCTTCTACACAGTACCTTCATGGTGCCTTCTGCACAGTACCTTCATGGTGCCTTCTACACAGTACCTTAATGGTACCTTCTACACAGTACCTTCATGGTACCTTCTACA
>JAOEHI010001087.1:0-13014 GCA_025447815.1 Percopsis transmontana
ATATATATATATATATATATATATACACACACACACACACACACACACATACATACATATACATATATATTGTATACATACAGTATGTCATTGCATTGCAGAGTTGGGGCAATTTACTTTCAATTCAGAAGGTAAATTGAAACTGCAATTTGATAACTGAATTAAGCACATTTTATTGTATATCACTATTTAAGCATTCATTGCAATCATTTTTACTCTGTACATAATGTCAATCCAGTAATTATTTGCTCTTCATCCTCAAACCCTGGAGAGGGAATGGTTCTATTTTGAGTGGTATTGTATGTCACTTATTCTGACCATATGCCAGGTTAGTATCATGCAAAGAAAAGAAAATGGAGAATAATCTGCATCTCCAGTTCTGATTATATTTACCTTGCTACCAAAATTGATTCCCTATTTCAAGATTTTAAAAAATCTCAATGTCTATTCATTAAATGGTTATACATGGAGCCAGGGCATCCTTCAGTGTGACATAATTGCCCTTGAATTTTAAACATTTGGAATTCTTTTTTGCATTACATTTCAGTTATTTGAACTGGCTAGCTGCTCTCGTTAGGTGTGAGTACAAATTCTGAGAACAAAGCTTGAAATCAGGCAAGTATTTAGGTGTCTTTATAAACCGTATAAACAGTTCTAATTCCTTAGAAATGGACTGTGTATCCTCTTGGAACAGTGGTTCTTAACCTGGGTTCGATCGAACCCCAGGGGTTCGGTGAGTCAGTCTTAGGGGTTCGGCGGAGGATAAGACACACCCGACTCATATGATTCGCTGTGACACGCCCCCCTTCGGTGGGTTCGGTGAATGCGCATATGAAACTGGTGGGGTTCAGCACATCCAACAAGGTAGCACAGTATCTACCTGGTTTGCTGCAAGGGATGTTTTCAAGTAACCACAACTAATCACACAAAGTTAAAACCATCACTCCTCAAGGTCCAGCAACGTACTGTACATAAAAGATTATAGAAATCTGATGGATTAGTAGTTTTGAAACATGCTCCAAGTTAACCCTGAGCAACCCATTTACATTCATATCTCTTTAGTGTAAATATGTATACACATGCCCCCCGGTTCATTTGTCATGTTTGCTACTTGAATGTTTCTTCTGTTGTCCGCCCCACTGTTGTAAACAAACGTCTCCTTGACTCGTCTGCTCTATAAGTAAGACATTGCATGCCGTATGCAGTGTGCATACTTCCAGGCTTCCTGTCCTCCACATGGTCACATCTGCTACCATTCACTTTGATAGGATGAATAAAAACATGGTAGTTTGACACTAGGTGTACAAGCTGAGAGTCTATTGTGAGTAAACTATAAAATCAATCACCAATTTAGTGAATCCTCAGTATGTTTAAAAGGACTTTCAGAGACAAATGAACTACGGATTTCTGAACATTTAGGAATTCTGGGCAGTGAATTAGCCATTGAGAATTGTCAGAATTGGTGAGGTCTTTCAATACAACAAAAAGCCCTAATATTTAGGTGATGAGTTCATTATCCTTTAGGGATTCAGCGGTGTAAGCTCAGTTATCATTAACCTGTGTGATGCACTGAAATGTTATTTATTACATGGCACACCCATGCATGTGTTTGAAAGGGAATGATTCAATATACTTCTATAGGTATAATGAAGTCATACCCATGTAGTGGCAATGTCTCTATATGGGTATGACTATGCAATTTGTCTTTGCAATTATTGTTTTTGTAATAATGTCAAAGGTAGAATATAACATTAAATGTAACCCCCTACACACATTTAATTTTTCATAGTTTCTCTACATTGGGACAAAAAAATATACTGTAGCTATTAACTCGTTTCCCAAAACACTTGCAGCCAGAATAGTTCTTTATTAATTTTCTGATTCTTTTATTAAATTATGATTAGTGTTATAATAATAATAATGTTTTTAGATATCTAGGAAAGATACGTATTGAAAAACAAACGCAACAAAGAACAACTTGTAGTTACGACTGTTTTGGGAAACCCAGTAGAAGCATTTTTATTTGTACAAAACTCCAACTGGCATCAATTTGTAATGATGGCTGTCACACTATGTGTGCTCTAAAACATTACTTCATCACTACCATCAACTCTACATGAAGTGTTGATGACAAAATGATGCTTCAATTAAAATACAAATTAAATCAAAACAAAAATGAGTAATCGCTAGATGCTATGTCATTACAATAATTATCACAATGCTCAATTTCATGTACAGTACAGAACAGCGCTGAGAAACAAAAAAAATTTCAAGTAATCGCTCATATCCAGATAAATAAATACATTTTGCTGAAACAATACCTAAAATGATTGAGTCGTTGCATCTTAGTTAAATAATGGTGACCGTGTACAGAATGTCATTGTAGTGTTGCAATTCTGTCTCAATTGATCAATACAGTTTAAGACTGATAAACGATGGCTCTTAGTTAATGTTGCATCACAGGTAAACACATTTCTACAAATGCGTTGGGCGGCGATTTTAGGATTCCTCCTGGACTAAAGTAAATGACCCTTATTGACCATTTATATAAAAACATCGTGAATTATGGTCAATTCATGTTTGACAACATAATCCTATTATATGGTGTGATATTCCACAGCTAATCTTTTATTAAGGACAGAAAAAAGTGCCTAATCATCTTAAGATTCTGTAGGGAAATGCTATTGTGTGAAATGGCAAGGCAGAGTATCCAGCCTGAGTTTATAATGGATCATTATCCTTTTGTCTGTTGTCTTTGAGAACATACTGAAGCACTTCATTACTAATAAGGAAAACATCTGCTGATAGCATGGGTTCCAATGTGCCAAATCCTATACTCATCCTAAAACCTGACAGACCATTTTTAAACATCTGTCAGGTCCATTTTGCCTCCATAATAGAAAAGACAGAAATGAGAATTCATGAGAATTCAGCAGGTGTCCTGTTTTAGATGATTAAGTAAAGAAGCTACATTCCAATATGATCGATAATAATTTTACAATGATCCCTGTTGTCACTCAAATACAGAACTGAAGGCAGAGGCAACTCAAATAATTTGGATTTTGAATTAACCATCGCAGACCTGTATTTGCAGTCATAGTTACAATCCTGTAATTTCCAGTTTCGTTTTACTGAGAAAGGCTTAGGGCCCTAGTTTCTGGATCAAGACGCAAGCGGAGGCGCACGGCGCAAGTCGAGCCAAGGTGTGGCCAATACCTTTTTGCTAATTTTGGGACAAGTGGTGGTGGCTGTATTCGGGCATAACGGCAGTGCAGTTTGAAATGGGTTGGATAAGAATTAATAAATCAGGAGCAGAAGTAGAGTAGCAATCAAATCAGCTCCTCTTATTCCCTTTAAAAGCTGCGCGCTCTCTGTCAATGAGAATTTCGTAATTGACAGCTAAACTCCAGACCGGCTAACATAGAAAAAGCTTCATTCTCACCAGCATCTTTCTCTCTTTCCTGCATATTATATGAATAAGTGGCATGTGTGATTTTGGATAAGTCTATGGCTGTGCTTAGTGCACCTTTGTCTAAAGCCCGGAAACTACAACACAATGCCTGTGTCTGGGCTAAGATGTGGTCTGACCAGGCAGAGACTCTAGCACAATATTTGGCTTATTTGACACCAAACTAGCACTGCGCCATCTGATTTTGACTGACAAACCCTGTACTGTGCCCCCACGCCCATTTCGGCATAAGCGATGTCATGGCGAGCCGGGAAATTTGCAAATGTGCCCAGGCGAGAGAAAAACTACCTTGCGCCCAACTAAATTGTCATTATGTCTGCGTAAGTGCTACCGCCGGCCTTGCGCTGTCCGGAAACTGGAGCCCTTAGTCTCAAAACACTTGTTGACAGTGGAGTGGGGGAGCCTAAACATGGAAATGCTAGTGGTTATCCTTCCCTGTGAGACAAAACAGACAAGAAGATCGATAACCTCCAGAGTCCAACATTATCTCATGCTCATTGTCCTGCAACAGATAGAAAAAAACGCCTGCTTGAAAATATCAGTTCACAGAAACGCCTCATAACACCCTGCCCCTGTATATATATATATATATTAAAAAAATGCTAACCTATTTATCCCTTTGGAGCATAAAAATACCCCAAAAGGTGTCAGAAAGGTATAAAATCTGTTAGCTTTATTACTGTATTGTGATATAACCTGAATGACGCAGCTTGAGAGATGCTGAACCCTTTCTGGATTTAGGCAAAGCAGAGGTGAAACAAATTATTTCCTTGTCAGGATCTCTGCAGTACAGTAAGAGTTAGAGAAGGCTCTCGATGTAGCCTGCGTAGTAAATGTTATAGACTTGAGCTAATTGAAACAAAATAATACAAGATCATATTGGCAAAAATACAGAGTTACAATGAGTGCATAGATGAGAAAAGAAATTCTGTGTTGTCACAGATGAGGAAATTCACTCAAATTCTTTGTTGTCCAGCAATTGTTTCAAACATAATAGCTATTTTTTCCCCCCACCACAGTTCCAGATTTTCCATAGATTTTTCAGGGTAGTTTAACCAGACAGGTGGTTCAAAACAGCCCTCACTCACCCCCCTTTGAGGTTTCCTAACCTCAATGTGAGAAAACAACACACCCTTAGGTGCCTCTAAACCCAGCAAAGGTTTTCTTGTTGAAATGTAATTACATGCCTGCGACACTAGAGGGCACTGTAGTCGTAATTAAGTAATGTAACAGTGGAGAATACATGCATCCATTCAAGGCTATTCCCAGTCTGATCTGGAAGAGTGCAAAACTAATGTTCCATCTACAAGATGCAAGGATTATTTTGAACAAAATGACTGCCGTTTGTCTTGTGAGAACAGCAGTGGTCCAGAAGAATACATCCTGCTGATTGTCCAGCTCATTAAAAAGTTTAAACAAAACACAACCAAACACGCAAACATTGTTAATCAATGCGTATAAGCTTATTGATGACTATGATCGATAGGATTGCGGAAGATTTTGTAACAGCACTGACAAAAATGGCAGGTTATAGAATGTTCTTGAACTAGCTTCTCTCTTCGTGTCCTCTTTTCTCCATTGACAAGAACACTGAGGACCCCTAATAGGGTATTATAGAATATCCAAATCCGCAACATCCAAGAAATCAGCCAACGAATAAACCACCCAAAAACGTCAGCAGTCTCTCACAAGGACAAATTAAAAACAACAACAACAGTTCATTCACCAGCTTCTCAAAACTATATATAAAAAAAAAAAAGAAAGAATGTACAGACAAATTCTGTTTGTCTATTTTTAGGCAGTCAGGTCAAGTGATAGGAGTCCCGGGATCAGACGGTGTCATAAGGCCACAATGGTGCAGGGGTGTCTCAGTTTACAAGGCAGCACTCCTCTGTTGAGCTGGTAGAATTCCACCAGCTGAATCAAATCAGTGAACTTGGTGGAGCCGTCGTCAAGGCTGAAGAACACCTGGCCGTCTTCTTCACACTGTTGCGGCGAGAGATTCATTCCGGACAGGAACACGCCATGTGGCAAAAGAGTGCAAAATGTAAATGAAAAAATGAAATATTCTCCTCATGAAAGACGCCAGTTTTATCAGATGTCATATTGTGTCTCTATTGTGCTATAGTTTATTGTCTGAAATTTGTAGATTAGATTAGGATTATTGCACCATAGCACATAAATAATTAGGTAATAAAAGTAATGATCTGCAATAAAAAAAAACACTATCATACTTTCGAAATATATTGGAACCATCTTGATGTGTATTTATGCTCCAGTCTGAATTAATTCATCTTCATCAAGAGAGATTAATTGATTTCTATACAAGATTTTGATTAAATACTTGAATTAGATTCAATTAGATTTAGAGATATTTGTTAAGCAGGTTTGTCTTGTCTATATTTTCATATAAATGATACAACAGCTATTTCTAAACGAAATCAACATTTAACATCCCATATTCAATTTGAAAGTTTGATACCTTTGCTAAATGTGCATTTATTATCTACAAATGTGTAAAACTATACATTGATGTGTATCTTAATGTATAGTTTTTAATATAAATTGTATATTTCATATTTTGGAGGGCCTGGGGTGAGAGACAAGTTGGGGGAGGGGGAACATGAGGAGTAAGAGAAGTCCACTTTAATATGAAGAAAAGAAGGTTTGATACATACCGGTAGTATCTGGAAATGTTTAATTTTCTGATGATGGCACAGTGTGAGTACAAATGCCTTGGGGTTGCTCTGGCTAACTCTCAGCAGAAACAACCTATAGAGCAGGAAGAAAAGAAAAGAAAAACTGAGGAAATAAACACTTGACCGTTGAGGACAGTCATGAAGACATGGAAGCCATCTGATATTTTAATAATAGTGTGAATTATGTTCATATCGGTTAGTGATATGCCAGGATGAATGTGATCTCTGTGGTTGGATAATATAAACAATTGTTTCAACAAAACGCTCAAACAATCAGAGTGTGTGTGTGTGTGTTACTAAAATAGTTAATTTTGTCATTTAAAACAACGGTAGGAATTTGGAGAACAGATCTTACCCGTCTACTTGTCCCTGCTGGTGGATAATGCGATGGGATTCCTCTCTTGTTATTCTGCCGTGAAACCACAGCTGGGCTACATGGATTACTGGTCACATAAGCAATAGGCAAGTTTTGCTTTTATTTCAAGTGGAGAAGTTGGTTGCTGTAAAAGCTAATGGGTTTTAGGGAGGGTTTAAGGCTTAGTAACAACTGTTTCTGTGCCCCTAAATTTACCTGAGCTTAGCGAGGAGTGGTGCAGTGGACTGTGACAGCCTAGTGTGTTCAATCGTTGACTCCTCTTCTGAGAAAGACGCCACAGACAGACAACATAGCAAGAATTAGGTCATCAACCAGCAAGCGTGGAGGATCAGTGTCAATCTAAATGTGGTGCGGTATTTGAGAAAAATCTTTTTAGTTAATTCCACCACATTTTAGACTGTTTTTTAGGCCATTTAGTAGACGCTTTAGTAGAAGCAACTTACAGTGAGTACAATTACTTAGTATTACATTACAAGTATTCAGGTGCAGCAAGGTTAGACATCTTGCTCAAGGATGCTTAAAGGTAGGCTAGGCATGTTGGGGATCGAACCAAGGACCTTTAAGATAGGAGTCAACCACCACAAGCACTTGCCTATCCTGCCCCCTATGGAGACTATATTACCTATTGATGACCGTTGGAAAACATGTTTATCTAAAACAATTAGAAAAATTCCTCAAACGTGACAAAGTTTCAAAAACAATTCTTTATTTTATGAAATTTTATGTCAGCGAGTTCTATTTTCACCTACAGTAGAGTCCAGGAAGTCTAACATACGACGGGAGAAGCATTCTCTGTCGTCTGACAAATTCTTTGGATACATTATCCAATTCTTATGATATACCCATGAATATTTTATATGTCTTAAAGAAATAAGAAAGATCACTTTTATTCCTTTGAGGACATTTGTCCTCTGCATTTGATACATGCCCGTTTCATGCTTTACAAAAAAATACTAAATTCAGTATAGTATTTAACGATAGATTACTGAAAGTTGAAATCTAAAACTGTTCAGTTTGTCATCGCCATTGTAAGGGAAAATTGCAATCGAATCAAATGTATTCTTTTATAGTATTGTGGGTTGGTGTAAACAAGCATTTAATGTCTCACCCTCCAGGCATGCCCCTCCTCCATGGCAGCGCTCTGAGCTTCTACAGGATTGTCTATGACCCTGCCTATCCTCCCTGAGAAATCCATGGCCACAAGGGAGTTCTCTGACACACTCCGCTAGGGGGCGACAGAGAGACAAAACGTTGGACAGCAGGTATACAGAGGCAGGCTAACAGTAACAGTACGTATGCATGTCTGTTTCTTTAGGTTTTAACCAATTTCAATGAATTTTTGTTTGAAAGGAGCCTTACCACAGGTGCTGAGAAGTGTGAAAGTAAGGTTTTCCTTTGTTGGGGGATCCTGTAGTTCTGGTACAAAACAATTCCATACTGCGAAGAAAAGTAGACAACCAAATTACAACGCATTAAAATACAGAAGAACAATTCCTAAATAATGTTAATATGTCAGATTGGGGACTAAAGTAAGGCTGATGCTTTTAAGTGTGTAATTTGGGGATGGTGTTGTACATTTCTATCGTGAGTGAGCTAACAGTGTTTCAACCTGACATACAACTAAAGTAAATAAAGTCAGACTTGGAGATTTTAATGGAATCCTAGCAGAAATGGATGTCCAACTACATTCCAACTGCTCTGGTGCTTTGTGAGAGTTTGGTTGTTTCGTACAGTAGTCACTAGTAAGGAGGTCTGAGATAGTCGAGGCAATTGCACCTTAAACAGTCTAAAAGCTGTCATCCAACAAGTCTTGCTCTGCTCGTCCTCTGCACACAGGATTCTCAGCTCCTTCAACTCTACCCGGACTTTGTTGGGCTGGGGAACAAAAACAAAAGAATAACTGATCTATTTATATCACTTATTTGATTTGGTAATTTAATAATGACCTAATTTACTAATGTAAGTGTACTCAACCTATAGAGTAGCAGTTCTCATGCTATTGAGCATTTGTGCTGAGCCTTGCATAGGATCCAAACCTAGGCTTTACCTTGATACAGAACGAGTATTCTGTGGGCGCGCTGTGTTGCTTCTTCCCCGTGACAACAGTGAAGATGTTGCTGTCCTCCAGGTCTGCTAGTAACTGTAAATGTCTGGGCTCCTGGAGACAAGAAATACTTAATATGTCAGATCAGTAGATGTAGAAAGAGACCACCATCAATGAAAACGGAGCACCAAAGACCTACTGATGATTATTAGATGTTAGTTCAACACAGGCCTTTAGGTATAGGTTTTTTTTTTAAATGAACCTACCTTTGAAGTTCCTTTTGTAGAGCAGTAGAGTCCCGATCGTCTCAGGAACATGTAGAGTTTCTTCCATGACTTCCTGCCCAGCTCCTTCACATAGAGATAGCCCTGGATCTCTGGACAGCTACTGGATGCCAAGAAGTTCTGAAGGGCAAAGAGAATGATGGGACAAAGTGTTGGAAAGGTGGTCTGGTAAGTAACGAGAAAGGTCTATTTGAATTGAGAATACCCTAAAACATTTTCTGTAATGTTACAAATCCATCTTTGAATAAAAATAACCTCCGTCTGCAACTAGTGCTGCATTAATACAAGACAAACAATGTATTTGTTTTGGATGTTGGACTGAGACAAATATAGGCTATAGAACCATATAGAACCCGCAAGTCTCAGCTGGTCAGTACACATAGGGTAAAAGATTTTAATAAAAATGCATTAAAATCACAGAGGGCTCTAGTTTCAAGACGGCGCAAGGCCGGCGGTAACGCTAGCGTAGACGTAATGACAATTTAGTTGGTACGGTGTTTTTTGTCTCGCCTGGGCGCGTTTGCGAATTGTCCTTAACCTTTTTAATCACAAAATAAAATATATGCACGTGTATCATGGTGGTTTTTTAGAGGTGCCATATTTGCGCACTTGGCGACTGTGCACCTCCCGAACAAGGATAGTTTCCTCCTGGGAGGAGATTCTCTGCCGGTCTGGACTTTCACCGTATATTACGAAATGAATGCTATAATAAATTAATAAATAAAATGCTTTATGTGAGTGGCATGGGTGAAAGGAATGGGTTTCGCTTGTGCTGCATTGCCTCTGACAGCTCTATTACATGAGGAGAGATAGTCAGACAACATATAAACCCGGCTCCATTAGGAGCGAACCTTTTTGTGACTGGTTGTCTGTCAGACATTAATTGTTCACATCACATCTCTTGTGCGACTGCAATTAAGCCCGCAGCGGTGTGTCAGGTTGGTAGCGTGACACGTGTGCATTAGCACTGTACAAACATGCAGAATGTACGTCAGGTGCCGCGTGCTTCATTTCTGATCAGCTAATTCCACCTGTCATGTGTGTCAGGCTTGGGGTGTGCACGCTGTGACAGTCATGCATCAACGCAGGATCAACGGTAGTTAGTCGTTTAGCCTCTCTGGCAAGACGGCCTGTCTTAGGGTCAGAGGGGAAATATGTGAACGTGACGCTGGTGCTGATTCTTCAGTGTAATGGAGAGGTGTGTGTGCATGGGAAGAGAAAAAAGAAAAAAAAAAGTAAAAAAAGAACAGCAGCTACTAATATGTGTATATATGCTTGTGTGTACCTGCAGTAGCTGGGAGGGTGGAATTGTACCGTTGGTTTCCTGGCACCATGCAACCATGTGCTCCGGGAAAAACGTCTGGCGAGACAGAGGTACAGACGGGAAATAAGACAGGAAAAGATGGAGAGAAAAAGCGTATTAATTGTGGGCAGACTAAATTTGACGGAGAAACAACATGCCGGTGTCATTAACACGGACGACTGGAATAATAACTGAGCTCTTATTCATCTTTAATGAGAGGGAGTGTAGCATTATTCTTTTCATTTTAGCTGATCTCATTTGTTTTCCTCCAAATACAACAACAAACAACATTTGTCAGAATAAAAACACTTTTGACAAAATAAATGATCTCTTTAAATGTCTAAAGCAAACGTGTATAGAAAATACCATGATAGAAAGAAATAAAAAAAATGTAATTCATTAAAAGAAAACGTCCAGTACCAGTGGATTTCTGAAGAATTCATATTTGGCATAGTTCTTCCTAAAGAGGAATCTACCATCGCTGGTCATGGAGGCCTGGACCTGAGCCACCAGCTCGTGGTCCTCGAGACACCGCTCTGTGGAGAGACCGGAGACAAACCAAGAATAAGACATGGGGTAGGCTGGTAAGGCCAAATACACAATAGAATGTAATGTAAGTTCCCGTAACCGACTTGACGATAGCGCTAATAAATAAAATGCGACATTCATTTATTTATTATTTATTATTATTTATTATTATGTTAATTTAAGTAGGCTATTTTAAGAAGTTTTAGTTAGTTTAAGTGTTTTATTTATAGGTAGTAAATAAAGAATTCTAAAAGTGCCATTGTATAGGCATACTATTTTGTTGTTAAAGAACAAAAGTTGTTTTTCACACAATCAAAGCAATTCTACCGGTGTAGATCATATTTATAACACAACCAACAGTAAAACGCGATAACTGCTGTACAATGAAACATTAAATTGTGCAAAGCAATCTGTAAATTATAAAGTGATAAATGTGCAATTTCCCCACACTTAAATAATCTCCAACTCTGAGCCAGACAAGAACAAATGAAACTACAAGAAAAACTAGCTCTGCTTTCTAAAGAAATTAGTCAAATCCAACCACACAACCTCCACAACCTCAGCTTGGCTTTGCATGGATGCACAAACAACCACTGGGACCACATGCTTTTTTTCCCCTACCATACACGTCTTTCAGATATCATGATATTGACTTTAACAAAAGTTTAAATAAAGTTAGTAAGAAAAATAGAAGGGTTAGCCAGAACTGAAAATCACCAGTGCTTTAAACAGGTCCCCATAATTCATAGTCGTACAACTTGTTGAGTTACGTAGGAATGCAGGCCGCCTTAAAGGGTGTTGTGCTTGCTAAACCAACTGACCTCGACTGCCAGACATGCTAAACGTACAGTATGCTGAATGGCGTCTGCCGGCTACAGTAGATTCCAATGTACAAGCAGGGACCTCATTTGTTGGACGAGAATGAATAAAGTTAGAGTGTATGTAATGCGATATTACCACTGAAAACTATTCCATGACTGGTGCTCTCTATAATGCTCAGACAGAATGTGACTCTAGACTCCCTTGAAGCTCTTCTTTAAAAGTCAAACACTGACTACAGAGCCATCTGACATTAAAGTGGCTCTTGGCGCAAATATCATATCTCACTTCATCTTTCATCCGTTTTCTCTCTCGCAGTAATCTCTCCCAGTCACGATTCCCTCGTTGCAGTCACGACTCCCTCATTTTCTCCATCTTTCATTCAGTTGCCTCTCTGATGGTGAGTCATGCCGGCCCCACGGACGTGACTCATCGTGCCATCAACACCTAACCGTCCTGCGGTTGCTAACCTATAGCGGCTCACAAAATAAGGGTCATTCTCACTTGACTCCAAAGGCCAGCTTATCCCATCCAGTAGTGTACAGCGAGCGAACACAACGGAGCAGATATAGGCCTCTCTTTTTAAAGCCACTATTGTTAAGCTACCTCTGAAATCTGAAATAGTGGACACCCATGATGCATGCTTTGCAAAGACACACATGTTGCAGCACACAAGCAAATAAGAACTCCCCCCTTTCACAATGATACCTTCAAAAGGAACACATCCTTGCGCGTGTAAACAATCACATGCATGCAGACATGCAATGCATGCACATATACAGTATGTACAGACCTTCTGGACATACAGTTTGTAATGCATCCTGAACTTACAAACAATACAGTTGGACTAGAGGTGTGCCAAAATGAGGGCTTTAATAGAATGGGGTGGCCCAGAGCCAACCATGATGTCATAAGTATTGAGCAAGCCTATAACTGCATTTGGCAGCATCATGTTGGCAACTGACGAGAAATGTAATCAGATCATGATGGATAATGAAATATTAGCTTAGAGACTTGGGATCCGTACTTTGAATAGAGCAGTACACTTTCTAACAAGTTCCCACAAGTGAAAACATTGGCTCGGCCCGAGTTTGTGAGCTCAATCGGAGTACATACTGAGCAAATGTCACATGTTAATTTGATAGTTGTTGAATTGGATTTGCATGGGTTTTAGAAAAGGGCTAAAAATGTCTCTCCTTTCACGTTGCAGTGCTCAACACATTGCTATGAATAGCTACACCCTTTCTCTCCCACATCTGTTAAAATGTACAGCCATAAGCATAGAGCACAGGCTCAAGTTGTCTTCTATAAGTGCTTTATAATTGCCAGCTCCGAGGGGAGGATGTTTTTTTTTTTTTTTTTTTTTTTTTTTTTAAAATTTAGCTGGCCAAAGCTTTCAAAATTTAATGATAAAACAAAATGAAAATATTAACGCAAAAAAAACGCAGTTTGAAATTGTTATTAAATTAAAAAGCAATTATTAAACCCTGGA
>JAOEHI010001089.1:0-13014 GCA_025447815.1 Percopsis transmontana
GAAGTACTCAGACCCTGAACACATGACCTGCTGGCACAAGGCCACTGTTGGTTGGTGTGTGTGTGTGTGTGTGTGTGTGTGTGTGTGTGTGTGTGTGTGTGTGTGTGTGTGTGTGTGTGTGTGCGTACACACCTCCTGCAGGTTGATGACAGGTCCCGGGGGTCCAGGGGGCCCGGGTGGTCCCGTGATGCTGAGTCCATCAGCTCCACGCTCACCCTGCGGTCAGGAACATTCATGTATAAGTCATGATGTAAAAACAGGAAGAGGAAGTGAAGGCAGGTGACTATAGGACCCACACAGGGAAAATAACATGCCATGGCACGGATAACAGACCTGATAGACTGACAATAGACCATTATTGCACGCTACACATCACATCACAGCACACCCACCTTCGGTCCTATACTGCCTTTGTCTCCCTTGGGACCCTGTGGGCAGACACACTTTATGAGAAAGAGTGAGATATTAGGACAAATGATGTATCCTGTCTTTGTACGGGAGCTGGTTACGCTGTGCCAACTTCCACAAAATATTGTTTCTTACTTAGGTATAATTACATTGTATAAAGAGAAAGGTATATAGTGTGGACAATTGTGTAGTAACAGAACTTTTATTTTTTCTATAACTATAATTTCAATCTTAACTTCATTCCCCATTTACTTTCAAATGGAAGTTACTAATAACTTTCATTTGAATCAGTGAGTGCCTGTTATTCCCCTCTTCCTATTCACTGACAAATACATTGCTTAATCCCATTGGTTGATTGATGTGGTGGCAGTAGCCAATCACAGACCAGGATTCCTGTAAAAAATGGTCGTCAGTTGGGAATAAAGGAATCACAACTACTAACCCTCGCTCCTGGAAGTCCAGCCAGGCCCTGGAAACCTGGAGGTCCTTTCTTGCCTGATTCACCCTGCACACACACACACACACACACACACACACACACACACACACACACACACAGCAAAGACCAATGAAGTGTGTCACGTCTCATTTTCACATGGTGTTCAGATCCTGAACCCTTTCTTATACCAGATACTATTTGATGCTAACTTCAACTTATGGCTTTGGGATAACATGCCATCTTTACCCTGCAGGGCGTGTTTTCAACCAATCAGAAACCAAACAAACCCGTTAAGCGTGTACTGTAACGCACACTGCTCAACCACCAGAATAAACGCAGTAACAACCATATCATGTGGGTACAGTATGAAATAAATTAGTTACCTTCTGTCCCGGAGGCCCTGGCAGACCAGGTGGACCCTGAGAGAAAAACAAATCTTTTTATAGATATACTTTAGTAATAAATCTCTCTGACAAACACACGTGTACACATATACACACACTGACCTGTGGGCCTCTGATGCCAGCTTCAAATTGCATTTCGCTCTTCCCAGATCCTTCCAAATCCTGAAAACAAACACACACACACACACACAGAAATATTACACTGGAGTAATATGTTAAAGGTTTTTCAGAACTACAGCACCCCATAGTGGTTGAGTGGGTGCAATTGCATTGACTCAAGCCTGTGACTCCCGCTAATGGTAGGTCGGAGGACTGTATAAGCATCAGGTAAGTTCATAGCACAACCTGGCTTGTGCAGATGAAAGTAATTTTGGAAAAGCCAGATAAAGCATTGAGCATTATTACACTTTTTCTATATACAATAACTCACAGTTGTCAAATAAAAAACAAAGTCCATCATTTCATAGGTTTCAGGTTTTTACTTGCATTTAAAGTTTAACAGTTGTTTCAATAGGCGTGTCTGTGTAAGATTCCATGACCATAGGATCCATAAAAAATTTAAATTAATTAATTATTTGGGACTGCAATTGGTTTAAAACTGTAGATTTCTGCTGTATGCAGTTTTCATACTGTAACAGTCAAATATGTGACCAACTTTGTGCTAGAAACAGCTCACCTCTACAAAAAATCTGGTTCCTGGGGGTCCCGGGGGTCCTGGCGGTCCTGATGGGCCTGTCTTTCCCTGGGGGCCTGTGGCCCCCGGGGGCCCCGCCACACCCATAAGTCCAGGTTCACCCTGGGTAAAGAGAAGGACTCTGGCTTAAATGGAGAAAATGGCAGTGTTTCTTACCTAGTTCTGAAATGAATTACAGCAACATACAGCAAACGTGTTTTTACTGTATGTTGAGGACCTACCTTTGGTCCAGCTGGCCCAGGTAATCCTTGCTCCCCCTGTAGAAGGAAAGAAGGAAGGAAGGAAGGGAGGGAGGGAGGGAGGGAGCGAGAGAGGGAAAGCAGAAGGGACGGATGAAAGAAAATATAACAGAGCACAAACAAAATAAATAAATAAACTACACTAGGCAACTTTTGAAAATTGTTGTTTAATTCTCCAAAAGAGACCAAGTGCACAGTGCAATCCATGCTGGCAAACTTACCTTCACTCCAATAGCCCCGGGGGAACCTGGATCCCCGTCTTTCCCTGCTAGACCCTACAGAGAAACAGACAGAAGCAAACACAAACACGCAGATAGACAGGAAAAGTCAGATATTGAGAGACCCTGTCATAGGCTGTCACATATGGCTCTTGTAGCCATTGGTTGTCTGACAAAAGCAATGGGGATGTTTCCGTAGAGACAGCCAGCCGGTTTAACTTATGTGCACTGGAGCACAATTACGCCATATAGTTAGTAGAAGCTGACCGCATAGTATGAGAGAGGTTCTCAACCTTTTCTGAAGAGCAGCGAGAACTGTACTGACAATGTAAAACAAGGATAAAAAATGTACCGTTTAAAAATATCTGATAAAATGTCATGTCAGTTAAGTTAGATAAAACTTAGAACACATCTTGATAATTCTTTAAAATGAAGAGCTATTTCAGTTGAGAACCTCTGGAATATACAGGCAAAACAACATTCAATACAACTGAAATTGTAAAAGGCAGATTTTCTCCTGAACCATGTTGGATAAACTCAGCAGAAATGTCATCAGGTTTAGAAATGAATTCCCTTTTGGTTCAATCGCTTTAAACGTTCACATACAAAAGTGTTTCGTTTGATAATCACAAAATGCTTATTAGAACATTTCATTCTTGATTGAACTGAGAGGAAAGCACTCAAATTTATTTCAAGCAAGAAGGTTGCTTGAAAGCATTAGGGTTGACTGGCAGTGGGGTGGATAGGAAGGGCGCACATGCTGCCTGAAACATACATCCACACACAATGTGTGTGCAGCCATTTATGCCAGTTTAAAACACCACCTCAGTTCAGCCAGCAGCCATTCAGTAAAACCAGCCAGCTGGTGGTTGTAGACAACATGGGTGGAGATAATTAACAGTCAGTAGGCTAAGCATTGGGGTAGTACTGTAGATTTAAATAGCTCTTAATGCTGTCTCTATTTTTCTTATTATTATATTATATGGTATCTGCTATATAAGACTGGGTATTCACAGGTGACAGTAGTAGTAGAGTAGTTACATCTGCGTGTAACTACTCTAAAGTTTCGCTGTTCACATCAACCTTCCATCTTACAAGCCTTAGACACAAAAAACTTTGTATCAGTTAGTGTGAAAGTCTTCTATTTTGTTGCAATCAGTTCAATATTAGCTAGTTAGCACCTCCAGCTAAATGGGTGTGCATCAACTGCTGCCTTTATACTGACAGGCAGCAGTTTCCAGAAAGTTTGGTGGAAAATAATATGTATCTCACTGGCCCAATGCTCAGGCTTTGACTGTATTTCTGCCTTTTAGCACCTTCTGGTTACCAAGGCAACCAGGGCAATATACCTCGCCTGAACCCCAAGTGGAAGCGGAGTCAAAAGAACCAGACCCGAAGTAATCGGGACTGAAACCAGAACTGAAACTGGAGCCGAGGGCAGAGGTCAACTCTGAGCCCAAGCCTGACCCACCAGAACCACTAAACCAACCGTCAAACATCTGGAAAAGAAACCACGAGGAAATAGAGAGAGAGAGAGAGAGAGAGAGAGAGAGAGAGAGAGAGAGAGAGAGAGAGAGAGATAGAAAGATGGAAGGATGGTAGATGGGAGAGACAAAGAGACATGGAGCAGCAGCAAGAGACAGACATCCACTTGGATATTTATTGGGCCGCAGAGACAATGTTGTTTGTGGTACAGGATCAGTCCGGTCTATACAGCACAGGTCCTGGTCCATAGATCCCACATATGAAGTTTCATGCAGCCGTCATTTGGTTCCAAAGAACACTTTTTTTTCTTCTAAAATTCAAAATGGGGGAATGTCCATTATAGTGGACTGTATGCGTCCTTGAGGCAAATGTCTTCCTTGTAAAGAGAAGGACCTATGGACAAAATATCTGAATGCTAGCTCTACCTGGGTGAGGGGCATGTCCTTTCCAATTTGATACAGTTTGTTACAATGCCACCATAAGCTCAATGTGCATAATATTTTCAGTTTAGCCTTGACCAACTATTCGAATATGTTTGATCACATGACAACATTTCAAGTTATGCTCACAGACACATTACATTAGTAGGCCCAACACACTCTCATCTGTTACGGATATAACTTACTGGTAACCCTGGCTTGCCCTGCGGTCCATCGAGGCCATCTTTACCAGGGGTGCCATGTGGTCCAGCATGGTTTTCTGCTGAATCAAGGGAGGACTGAATGGATCCTGGAGGCCCAGGGGGCCCTGGAGGCCCAGGAGGGCCAGGGTCACCCTAGTGGAGGAAGAGGTGACATTGATATTTATCCTGAGATCACATGTTACTCCAGGTGGGTAGGTCAGTGATGCTTGTTTGTAATATGTTTAAATATTGTCTGTCTATTGTCCATTAGAAACTGTCTATTAACAAATACCCACCTCTTCAAAAGCCACCTCGGTACCTCGGCCACCGATCTTTCTACCTCATAGCAACAATCCCACAACAACAAAAACCCTCTATAACAATCCTTGTTCTTTCCTCCTTTTTAAGAAAAAAAATATCCTCCTTTCTACTCTGTTGGATCAGCTCTTAGAATACTAAGCACTTTGCCGGAATAATAATGCAATAATGTTTTGAGGAGTGAATGATAACGTTCGAGTTCAAGTGAAGTCCTAATTGTAAGTCCCTTTGGATAAAAGCGTCTGCTAAATTATGTAAATGTAAATGTAGATACCTGCAAGCATTTTGCCCTGCTCTTACCCTGATGAGCTCATTGTCACTGTCCAGGTCTTCAAAACCAGAGCCCAGGGCGTCTGCTCCATACTAGAATACAGATAAAAACACATAAAACACACCAGCACACTGATTATCTTATGTCTCCAATGATAATGCCTTTACTCTTGTCTGTTATAAACCAGGTTACAATACAATAAGAAACAATACATTGTGGGTCCTATCAATACAGATATTCTATGTAAACGTACAGATATCAAAAAGATAACATACATCATATGATATATACTCACAGCTACGCTACGTGATCTAGGGGGGCCGGGGGGGCCAGGCAGGCCTGGAGGGCCAGGTAAACCAGACCCTGGATCACCCTAAAAACACACAGAAAGTATTGGTAAAGTAAGGTTGAAAGTAAAGTTTGCTGAAAGCAAAAAGATCAAGACTTGAAAAAAATGGAAACATAAGTCTGGAAAAAGTTCAGTATTGCTTTAAACAACTGTCTCAACCCCAACAGAGGAGGCAAACACAGTAGCCCACCTTTTCTCCTTTGGTTCCTGCTTCTCCACCCAGGCCAGGAAATCCCTGAGGTCCCCGCTCACCCTGGAGGTCAGAACATTGGTTAGTTAACACATCTGGTGGCAGGCGCGTCACGTACCATCATGGAAAAATCTAAGCAATATTACATTGCCAGATTACCACAACTGTACTTTGTGAGCACAAAGCTTGCGCTCTTGGGCCCCCTCTAGTGGCTGGGCCCCAGAAAGCATCGCCCCCTTTCCCCTCCCCTCATGGAAAGGGCTAGCACTGAAAGTAGCAGTAGTGGCCAAGTAGATAAAGAAACAGAGAAGAGCCAAGATAAAAAAGAGTAAACATAAAGACGGTGTTTACGTCCCTGATATAAAGCCTATCAACTAAAATAAAAGAAGCAGAACGTAAACTACAGCTGATATCTACTGCTTTGATATCTATGCTACATGTACTTGTAGCTGACAGGCCCAGGAAAAGGGCGAAGGAGGTTTAGAGGAAGAGAACAGAAATAACTCACGGGGTCTCCGTTTTCACCTTTCGTCCCCTGAGAAGAGAGAGAGAGAAAGAAGAATGTGTTTAGAAATTAAACCACGTTAAACCAAATTAAACAACATGGCGGCGAAGCAGAATGTCAGGTGTGTGTGTGTGTTCGTGTGTGTGTGTAATCAGTTAAGCCCCTTTTCCATCCCACTGAAATTGGAACTGTGGCATCGGAACTAGGAATTCAGTAACCTGGAGAGGTAGCACTACATTTCAGCACGGGAACTATTGGACTGTCTGCAGTGTCAGCAGCCTGCTGTGTAGTACCGTCCTGCTGTTATCATCTTCATAGTGTTCTCTAAATTCTTTATAAGTGGCTTAATAGGCACACACACACATAGGAGCACAAATACCTGTTGGCCATCTTTCCCAGGTTTCCCTGTTGGACCAGTGGGTCCTGCTGGGCCTTGTGGCCCCATTGGGCCTGGCTCAGCCTGGGTCTGGCCTAGTGTTCTATGCCCAGGGGCAGAAGTGGGGCCTGGGGGACCGGGCAGACCAGGGGGGCCACTAGGTCCAGGGTCTCCTTTCTCCCCTTTGGAGCCCTTCCTAAAGTGACCCTTGAAATCACAGAAACAAGAAGAAGGGTTGAATGGCATTGGTAAATGGTGGTGGGGTTCATTTCAACCTTGTGAAAAGGGAATATGAAAAGAGATAGATAAGGAGAGGTATAAGGAGAGAGAGAACAAGGAAAGGAAACAAGAAAAGTTCATACAGAAGAAGGATAGAAACAGCTGCAGGAACAACAGGTACATATTTTCAAAATATTATTTTCCACTATTTTGTTTTAAAATTACAATCAGAAAAGGAAAGGAATGACAATAAAAGAAAGATAATGTGACACCAAATATTGACTACTTTACATGCACACTAATATTCCACTATTAATCCGAATATGACAAGATTCCTACTAAGCTGTTCAGCTTAGTAGGAATGTTGTCGGAATACGTGAAAAAAACTGAATGTTTTGTGCATGTAAACGTAGTCATTGTGAATTCTCATATTCAAAACTTTAAACTTACATCTCCCAAACCCTCTCCTGCTTCCTCTGTCTGGTGTGGCCCTGCAAACAGCATCAAACATCAAAAGTTGTAACTGCTGAGAAACTAGCAAAACAATGACATGTTTACTTTAATAAGCAGCAGTGCCTAATTGCTGTGTTATTATTTCACAAGGTGCTAACTTTACTGAATGATGTGCATACATAAATGGGTCTATTATATTACATTATAGTGCAAAACATAGTTGACACGCCTTGCTTTCTTATATACTGTAAAATGGTAAGAAATTAAATTTAACTGATGTGAAGGTGGCATCATAAATTTGGACTAGCTATAAAAAAACAACAATTCATTAACACAGTATTTTGTTTATTTGTGCATATTTTTTTGTTCTAATCCATATACAGTAATATACTATACTATACAGTGTGCTCTACGACAGTGTTTCTCAACTGGTGGGTCCCTACGTGAAATAAATTATAATGGTTCAGAAATTATTTTTGGTTCAGAGATTATTTTTGTGTCGTGAAGTTGAACAAACTAAATAAACACAATAATAAACCTATGTTCACTCTCACCTCTTGTCAACATCTCATTGGCCTCTGTGGGTGTCAGGTGACCAGAATATTCATCTAGCTCCACCTCTGGTAGCACAGTTGGAGGAGCTTTGACCGGAACACTGTCCTCCTCCTGAGCAAGAGATTCAGAGAGAGAGAGAGAGAGAGAGAGAGAGAGAGAGAGAGAGAGAGAGAGAGACAACAACAGAGTTGATCATAAGTGGTTAGCAGAGCAAAACAGAATGGTGCTTGAGAGAACAGGATGGTCTCGTGGCTTCTGCTGTCCCACCTGGACAGGTGCAACAAATCTGTGTGACAGCCCCTGCTCTGGCTGTCTGCATCGCTGTTGCCTATCTCTGTAGGCACCATGGTGGGCAGAGCAGGCAACCAATTACCCAAATTGGGCGCACCTGGTCCTGATGACCCTTGGTTCTCTAATAGACCTTTTTCCCCTCGTCTCACGGCCATGTGAGCCAGGCCGTGAGACGAGGTGGAGTGAGGGAGCTGTGAATCAAGCGGGGTGTGTACACACCCCCACAGTCCTGAGGAGACGTCTGTTCAGCCTCATTAACTGAAAACATCTGTGTCTGTGGCTTTACAGTAATAAGATGACGTAAGTTTTTGATTGATGGGTCCTCAAACTAACTATCTGCCAAATCATGACGTGATTCATGATGTACAACTAAATAAATACATATAGTACAGTTATATATAAACTGCCTATATAGAGTTAGATGGCCAAAGGTGACCTGTCATGGCCTTGAAACAAAGAAGCATATAGAAATCTGTGAACTGCTGTGTGGACAGCTTTCTGTGAAACTTCAAAGTCACTGTTGATTGCTGGATGTTTTGGGGTTAGACTGACATCCTGGTTGTGGGAGGATGAAAGACCCCGGAACCCCCCAAAACACACACACACACACACACATATATAAAGTACAAAGTGCTCTAAAAGTTTCCTGTTGATAAAAAAGGAGGACGTTTTCACCAGACACATGGACACAAGGACACACACACACACGCACACACACATTCACACACACACACACACAGAGGAGATTTAAACAGACTAGTAGGCCAACCTGACCACTTAATTCATTGTGGTCTGTGTGTGTGTGTGTGTGTGTGTGTGTGTGTGTGTGTGTGTGTGTGTGTGGGTGTGTCTTGGATGGGGAGGAAAGCTTACAGCTTTCATCTTTACATCAAACCTGCCAGTCTCCCCTACATTTATCCATTAAAGGTACTCTCCTCAATTCTGTTATACTTCCCTGCTAATATTTTGAAACAAAAATGTCTATGAAGAGGCGTGTGACCGTAGGGGGAGGGGTAGAGACGGATGCACATTGAGGGGGCTTGTAGGTCGGGAGTAAAAAGGAGTAAGCGCCAGCATTCAGGTGAGGCGAGTCAAGTGAGTTTTAAAGCAAATTATTTTTGTAACACAATTTCCAACCACAAGGGCAATTTCGGTCCCAAAAAGTGGAGTGTACCTTTATTACAATCCTTAATTTTTTCCCTATCAGTGCTCCACTCCATCTTCTGTAACCATCTCTGTCCATCAATCCATCCTACCTGTGCATTGTTGTGGTGTCTCTCCGGTGTGTTCTTCATCAGTTCTTCTTCTGCCTCTCTGTCATCCAGGCCGTAATCCCCGCTGGCGTCCCCTGATGCCTGTTTACAACCACACATCTCCATTTGAGAATGTAGCCCTACGGTTAACACCCCACCCTCCACCGACACAGTAGCCGTTCTATCTAATGTCTCTATTGTGTGAAAGTCCCAGAGTCGATTAGATTAGGAGAAACATTTTAATTAATGTGAATAGAGGGAAGGTATACTGACTATTGGGTTCATACAACCTGTTATGTAGGCTGTTATGTAGACTGTATTTGGCTGAGTTAGCTGTGTCTTGTATTGTCTGTTTAAACACTGCTATTGTTGCGGTGTTTCCTCTTGACGGCCCATACCCTCTACTACCCAAATGTAGCAGTTTGTTAGATACTCATGCAATCAATTGACTTGGCCAAATGCCAAATCAATTTTCATAACGCTCACATATGGATCGTCCTCTTCACATTGTTCCTTGGCAGCTCTGGGGTCGTCTTTTATCACAAGCTGCTGAATGGAACCCTTAAGATAGAAAAAGAGAGGGAGAGAAAGAAAGGAAAAACACAACTTTTCTGAAGGTGTCCATGTCTTTTCTAAACAGATGCAATGGAACACAATTAGCTCTGTAGTACCAACTCAGAACTTCCGACTTTGACTGTAATGCAGCATAAACATAATTTAAATGTCTGTGAAAATTAGCATATACACCTGTTTGATTCAGCAGTTTAATAAGAAGTGGTATAATCAAATTCATTAAAACATTAAAGACATTAAGAGAAGGCCTCTACTGTTTTGACATTTCCGACTTCCTCGGCTACTATCTACTAATGACGCATGTTCTCCTCCCTTTGGCTTCCCCTGATTTACCCCTCCTCTCCTCCCCCTCTCCCTTCTCTACTCCTTTATGCCCCCATCCTTTCTTTACATTTAAATAAAATAAACAAATTTACAACATATTTTAAAATCTTTGCTTTGTAACATGTTCAACTCAATCTAGCCTACATTTGACCATATTTGTGTATGGATATGATTGTCGAGATCATTTTTATCATTTTCGCTCACAATAAATAAACAGTTTCATTTTTATTTTTTTGGTTTTGTTTAGAATCAGATCCCCATGTTCCTGTGTCCCTATGTTACAAAGTGTATCTTTAAAAGGCAGGAAGGGTTTATTATCTACAGTACATATAACGTTATTTTTCACACTTACCACAAACCCGTCGAGGCCCGTGCTCCCTGCGTTAGCTACAAATATCCCTGAGTTGTGCGAGAAGTTGAGCTTGTCGGGACTCCTCTGAAAGGTGGCGCGTTCTGCCTCGCCACAGTCCATGTACAGACGAACCTCATCGTATTCCACCACCACCTGTAGGGTGTAGGTCACCTTGCTTTAATTCTGTTTTCACAGCCAAGAAAAGAACCACACACGCTATTTGTAATATCTACCATATGTATATATACAGTATATACATATATATATATATACAGCCATGGAAAAAATGAAGAGACCACGGCACGTTTTTAAAAATATAATATAATGTATATAATGTATATACAGTATATATATATATATACACAATTTTATTCATAATAAATATATTTATGTTCATTTTTAAATTGTTAAGCATTATTTAATATATTATTTAATATTATTTATATTTATATTATTATATTTAAAAAATATGCCGTGGTCTATAAATTTTTTCCATGGCTATATATATATATATATATATATACATAGTATATACTATATAGTATACCTGTATGTTTGTAAACCCAACCCCACTAACCAAGCATTGTCCCTCTGCTCACCGTGAATCGTGTCCACTGGTCGGTCATTTCTGGAACGCTGAAGGCGGCAGCCTTGTGGCTGTGGGTGGCCCTCTCTCTGTCAGTGTAGTACAATAAAATACTCTGTAGCCCTGCCTGAACTGGGGTGAGGGCCAGGCCCAACTCCACCACTTTTTGACGGGCATCGGTGATGGCGAAGAGCACCCCTCCCCGTGGACTGCTGGGCCGAACCTAAACATGGTAAATGGAAATATTAAAGGCTTAATCTGTAAGGCTTAGTCTGTAATGAAGCCTTTATAACCCACACTGAAAATAAAGTGAGACCAAAATAGTTACCCGCTATACTGATGGAATTCCACAAGGTGGCAACAAACCAACACACAATCTCTCTAATCTCTCTTACCGTGACGATGATGGCGAAGTCCCGGTAGAAGGGCCCCGGTATGAAGGTCCTGGTGAGCCGGCCGATGTTGGCCTTGGGTCCGAAGCTGTAGGCCGGAAAGCCCTCATAGCCCGGTGTGAAGGACACGGATGGGGGGAGGGGGACTCCTATCAGCTCTGTCAGGTCCAGGTGAGGACTGGAATCTCGCTCTGAGCATAAAAGAGAGGATGGATTGGAAAAGAGAGACACATAATGACAGCCAGAAAGAGACAGGGAAAGACAGAGGAAATGTGTAACTACTACATGATTCTGCATGCATTTAGACAGGCACTAGATGGGAACTCTTTTTACTGGTGAGAATATGTAGTCCCATTTGGTATTTACTAAAAGCCTCAACTTCAACCCAAGTAATGTCTAATGAATAACGCATTGTCATGGCATCGGTAGGCCTATGTGTAGTTATTTATATTATTCATAAAAATATACAGAGGTGCAGGAACTCTTATTGAGAAGGATTTGAGCGGGACTTTAAAGCAGACTGCCTACGCCTCGCTGCTCTGCCTCGTACAGACATAATCCTCCACACCGGTCACGCACACACAGCCAGCAATTAGTGTTGCTGATTAATGTGTGTGTGTGTGAGTGTGTGTTTAGTGAGGAGTCCCCATTCCCTCCATTATTGAGCCCGTCTCCCGTGGTGACAAACTCTCACCTCAACATTCCAACAGTCAGGCTGACTGGGAGTATAATCTTCTATGCTTTTAGATCTCACACACATGAGTGTGGGCACACACACACACACACACACACACACACACACACACACACACACACACACATACACACATATATACACAATGTACTGACCAGACAGGTCCAAAAGTAGGGTTCTCTAATTCATCGGTCTGACCAATAGCGAAATATACCAGATTAGAGGGTCTTGTCTGTGTGTATATGTGTGTGTGTGTGGATTTGCTGTCAGTATGTAGCCTTCCACCTACTCAAACAATCAACCAGAAGACCATGCATTTGTTGTCGAATGAGACACAGACACACATAACCACACAAACAAAAGACAGAAGCCCTAACACCTCCATACCAGATGTATACATTTGCTCTGGACCAAATAAGACACCATGTCATCAGCTATGTTTAAGATAGCTTCTCACTGCTACGTTCCAAAAATCTAATTTTGTGTAAGTAAGTAACAGTGGCTAACAGTAAGTGAGTAATCAATTACAATTCACAATTCTACTTTCAATCAAAGCAGTGCTCCTAGTTTTTGCAAAAAAGCTTTCATGAGGCAAATGTAAAAGTTACATTTTAAATTGTTGTTTGAGTTTCTTTTTTAGGTTGTATAATAATAAAAACTTTATAAAAACAATTATTTATAAAAACATTATTGATCTGGATTACTGGGAAATTCTTATTTTATTTTCCCTATTACAATTTTGTGTTGAAACCAAACAAAACGACGCTATGGACAAAGGCATCTGCTAAATGGCTGAAATGGAGC
>JAOEHI010001090.1:0-13013 GCA_025447815.1 Percopsis transmontana
CTCTCTCTCTCTCTCTCTCTCTCTCTCTCTCTCTCTCTCTCTCTCTCTCTCTCTCTCTCTTTCTCTCTCTCTCTCTCGCTCTGTCACGGGAAAATAAAATCCAGACGGATTTGCCCGTGAATCTTACTTAAGGATTATTGGTGAAGTGTCTGGGGAGGGCTTGGCTATTGAAGGCCAATCATAAATCACAGGAACATATCCCTTAGTGGTTCGGTTGCCCGATCTCGTTTTCCTTTTCCCCCTCCCTCTCTCTTAGCGCGCTGATCTACAATAAGCCCTCCGCTGAGGAATACACAGGGGTAACTACCGTAGCAGGCCATTATGCCACGGAGCAATTGTGCGTGTACGTGCGTGTGCGTGTGTGTGTGTGTGTGTGTGTGTGTGTGTGTGTATGAAGTCACCTAATTGTACATATTTGCTTACAGTATGTGTATTTCTTGTGTGCGTATGTGTGTGAGTGTGTGTGTATGAAGTCATCTAATTGTGCATATTTACTTATGTGTATTTTGTGTGTGTGTTGTGGGTATGCTTACAGTTCACATTCATTTGAGTCTATTAATAATTGACATTTGTCAATTCGAGTCTATTAATATATATATATACACAGACGTTTTCTTTAGTTAGGTAAGACTAACAGCTGGAATTTATTAGCTGTGCCTAAGAATTATCTCCCAGCAAATGAGAGAAAGAGTTTTGACTGTATAGTCTGTGCTTGTTTATTATGCTACTCCTTTATACTAGAAACTAAATGTATATTAAGCGTCTACCGTTAAGACAATCCTATTCACCACCACCAGCAGTGTGCAAACGTTTCAGAAATTTGGGCTCAAGTGAAGCAGGTCCATCTGCCCCTGCCTGTAATTCTGTAAAGGGAAATCTATTCCCAACCGGTGGAAGGGCGAGAACTGCCAACACCAATCTCTGCATATTGGAGTGTTGATGCCTCCGACGTATTACTAAGCTGAACCACCTCACCCTTGATGCCCCACTCTGATATACGCTGTAATGTTATGTTTAGCATCCATGATGCAGCTCTACGCTTTATTCCCGCTCAAATTGAACAAGATCTGAGTTCATACTTTCACCCTTTTGTTCTGATTTCACCCACCACAGTCTGCTTTCTGCCTTGGTTTTTCTACATCTACATCCATCTACAGCCAGTTGGTCTTAGCTTAAAGAGACACTTCTCGATTTGTGTCTGTAAATACCTATGTTGTTGAAACCAGTGATACAAAGATGTATTGGTTTTGGTTTGAAAACTCTGAACGTGCTTGTCCCTTGCCCACCCGAATCCTCTCTAGTCCTACCCCTGCAGCTCTCATGGACATACACACTATTCTCTACCCCCCTCCCATCCACACTGGACAGTTACAGCATATAAAAGCTGGGGTTCTGGGGTGCTATTGAGGTGTGTAACTTAAACTGAGTTAAGCTTGTTTGAGGCTCTTGGTAAAAAGTACTAGGAAAAGCCCTTTAAAAATATCAATGACCCACGTTTTCCAATTGTTAAAAAACATTTTCGGAGCGATATTTTGACTAGCAATAATCCGTCTCAGATCACTGTAGCTCAAACAGAAATTCCAACATCCTTGTATATTTAAAAGCGGGGGATGAAATACAGCCACCAGAGAGTCAAACTGAACCTAGTTGTGGCCGGATTACATGGCGTAAGGGCTTGGAATGAGGAGTAACTTTCTCCTTTGGTCAGTGCAGACAAAACCATATCCCTCGCGGCCTGGAGGAGCGATGGATCTGTCAGCTCACAAGATTATATAGATCAAACGTTGGTCACAGTGGGGGGGGGGGTGACTCTTCTAGAAGCCCTATTAAAATATACTTTCCTTTATACATCTTGACTGGACAGTGGAAAGACACCTATAGCCCCTCCAGGTCTTAAGTGTTTATTTTCTATAGGAATTGGAACCAGCATGCTCCATCACTGATGAAAGCCACATTGCCTATGGCTTTGATTCAGACCCACTCCCTTCATTGTGAAATGCTTTATTCTAGATCCACTCCTCCTCTATCTGATTTTCATGAGGCCCCAGAGCTATTTCTGGCTCTTGGACTCCTCCCCTTTAAGTGGTACACTTTTATTTGTGGTTTTGGTTTCCTCAGGAGTGTAATTCATCAGAGAAAATGTCTGCGGCAGCCATCACCATGCAGCTGTTATCTTCCCATTGTGAACCTGGAATGGTTGGTGGAAGGTTGACATCTTTTGCAGAGCTGACAGATAGTGGTCCCTCTGCATTGTGATGTGTTTTAGCGAGAGGTCAATGAAAAGCTAACACATGTTTAGAGGAATGCTCCTTCATCCTTGACTGTCCTTTTAGAATTGAAAAATTCCTTTGCAAATGTGTTACCTTCCTCTGCTGTCCCCATACATCTGTCAAATACAGAAATACAATTTAAAGTAATTTTCATGTGAATAGAAATTACTCATTGCATATGCAAATACCCACTTTCTAGGCTTGACTAGGTAGATGGATTGACTAATCAACATTGTTGCTATACGTGCGATACAGGATATCAAGGGATGAAAGTTAAAAGTGTGTTTGTGTGGTGCCGTGACGGTAATTTGCATGGCTTTCTCAGTGACACCAGCTGTCGGCCATGTTTGTTTTTGCTTTTGTGGAGCGAAGCAGCATCAGTGATTGTAATCAGATACTGCACTGTTCTCTCCCCCAGTTTTTCTTTCTTTCTTTCTTTCTATCTTTCTTTCTTTCTTCATTCTTTCTTTTTCGTTTCTAGTATTCTTCTCTGCCATTCTCTTTTTTCTATAACATTCTGTCTCTGTGGATTAACTGAATTACAGAGAATTATGCCCTTCAGCCAATTTAGGTCAGAGAAAGATGGGATTTTGTGTTTGTTATTCTAGCAGTTTCATCTTCCCTGTTCTAAAATACACGAGGCAAGGAAACGATCTTCTAAAAAAAAAAACGTAGTTGGATTTGAACCTGAAGGTTCCAACACAAAACAAATGTACTGAGATGGGACAGATGCTTAAGCTAACAGAACAGCCCCGAAAAATAAAATCTTGTTTGTTGCCATAGTCACATCCGTTTAGAACATTATTCCTCGTAAATCATAGAGGGTCTCTGGAGAACGATGGTGGCAAAGATCTGCCGCTAGTCTTGTGTCTATTTCTGGTTCACCTGGATGAACAAAGGGTTGTCATAGAGATTGTATGTTTTGTGGGAATATGAGTATACTGCCCGGTATAGTAATTCTCTGCTCTATGTCACCAGTGAGTTTGTGTCCTGGTTGATGGAGATTGGAGAGACAGGCAACCCGGAGGAAGGCGTTCATCTTGGACAAGCTCTGCTGGAAAACGGCATCATCCACCATGGTAGGTCATAAGTCTATCTTAGGTGGCACGGACCGTCCTAACAACAAGCCATGAAGTATTAATGTTGCTTAGTCTTTAGGTTTTTCAACGATACAACTTACAATGCAGATATTTAATTTTCACCTCAATCCTATTTCAACCTAGAATACACATTTTGCAAGCTCTGCATCTACAATTTGCTTTGCTTTACACATTCTTACACAGTCTAGGAACTCTCTACTAGTTACAGAACTATCACCCAATTAGCATCCAGGTGGGCAGTTCAGTTGGTGCGACAGCAATTAAGTGCCTTTGTTTGGAAAATGATCCCATGCCGGTCTTGTTCTGATTGGTTGAAGGTGATCCAGTTGTCTGCTAGCGCCTGTGTTTGAAAATCACCATCAAAACTTTGTTGTTCTGATTAGTCAATGAATGGGAGGAATAAAGTTTCAAGACTGACGCTACGCTCAAATTTCACGTCAAGTCTCAGCTCGTGTACGCAAGTTTTCGAGACAGTAGATCTGCGGTGCAGCATAGTAAATCTGGCCTGGTTGGATTATTGTTATTCTGACAGGCATCCAACAATGCGCAGCCACATATTCACCATTTCAAAATATGCAGCCTATGGGAAAACAATCTATTGTAAAGGCCTACATCGACTTATATTTCTCTTTCATTTTGAGATAGCCTAGTTATTAGGCTAGGCTACTGATGACACAATGACAAGCCATTTAAATTAATCAATTAAAAGCAATGGTAGACTGGCAAGATACAAAGTTTTCATGAATCATACGTGAACCCTGTCGTAAAATGATTTCTGCACTCGGATCTGCGCTGGTTTCTACGCTAAATTGATAAATGAGGGCCAATGTCTCTGTAGATGTGGTATTAATATTATAATATTATTCTCTTCTGGGTCTAGTGTTTGTGTAATAATAATTCAACAGCTACACTGTTGCCTGGGATAACAAGTGTGTGATGTGTATATGGGTCCTAGTAACCTGGTAAGTGCACACATTCAGTGTAATGGTACATAATCCTTGGTATGTGATTTTCCTCAAAAGACTGGGGCCGGGGGCTCACTCTTAAATCACTCTGGATAGGTGCTTTATTACTTCCTAATAGAGAGAAATGAAACTTTGGAGCATATTTCTTAGAGAAGGGAATAGCTAACAGAAGGAAATGTGAGCTCTTAAGTTGGAGTTAAAACTCCCCATGTGAAAATCTACAAGATAGCTTTTCTTTAATGGAACCAAGATAGCTGCCGCCAAATCTGAATGGTTTTCTAGGCACTCCAAGTGAAACATCCAGTCCATTGAGCAGTAATATGTTGTGTTTTATATGTAACCATTGCAGTTTGACTTCTGAGTCACTTCCACTTGCCTTGGTGGCATTGTTGGATATACTGTAGCCCATCTTGGTTTAAATGGGTTTTTAAAGCGGTTCTACCATTACACTTAAATAAGGTTCTGCAATGCTCCATTTAGGTTTTTGAAACATGGCACTTGCTTCTCCTGTAAATCTGGCATGTCCACATATGAATTGTGTTTTTCTAGTCACAGACAAGCACCAATTTAAACCGGAGCCTGTGCTGTACCGCTTTCGATACGATGACGGCACCTATCACCCTAGAAGTGACATGCAGGATGTCATTTCCAAGGTAACAAAATCACCTTGGAATAAAAACATACTGTATTAACAATAACTGCATCTAGAATATGAATCTTAATAAACTCTAATCTGCCTTCCACACTGTAGTGTCTTGTAATTTCTGTAATGTTTTGTAAAACTACTAAAAACAATGCAAACCTGTGCTAGGGGAACCGTCTTTTTTCCCTTTCCTTTACCTTTTAGTGCAATGTGTAGCATTATGTAGCATAATGTAAACATAAACAGTGCCGAAAGTTGTTTACACCATGCTATTGCAGTAATAAAAACTTTACAAAGCTAGGTGGAGATTGCTGCAATATTAAAGGGCAACTGAAATTGTTCAGTTGCCCTTTAATGTCGTTAGTACTTGTCATTTATGTGGGAAATGTGGGCTTCAAAAGCCTATTTGAGACTGGAAATGGGATTAAGGGTTAACGAAATATACTTGGCTTGACTTAAACATGGAATTATCTCAATGAACACACAGCGTGTGTTCAATAACCCGTCTCGCTTCTCTTTCTGTCTCGCTCATTTTAGGGTGTTAGGCTGTTCTGTCGTCTCCACAGTCTCTTCAACCCTGTGATCAGGTAGGCATCCACTTTCTCTCCTCAGTCCGCTGACTGTCTCTTTTCTTATCTCCAGCAGGTAGGAGGACTCCAGTAGCTCTCAGTGATAAGAATAGCTTTACTGCAAAGTTTGGAAGTGCCAGAGCAGGGGAGTTAAATATCACTTAAAAATACACGCTCATTGCTTTTAAAGAGGCGCCGACTGCAATGGTTGTTGGCCCAGCCTCTTAAGAGTCCCCTAAAGAGAAGCACCCGGCCAGTCAGTTGAAGTTGTGTATCTGCTAACTCCGTAGTTTTGCCATTAGAGTTGTCTTAATTTAATTCTTAAATATGAAATGTTCAATTTCACATTACTTTTAAAATTTGGAGCTCCCTAATAATATGATAATATGAAGTTATGGATATGTATAATACAATTATTTTCTTATCCACCCTGAAAAGTGATGGTGGTTTAATTTCTACAAGAAATGTGCCAGAAACATCTGACATGAAATAGCCACTTAAATCCTAATGCAAAACTGGTGCATTCTGCCCCACATTAAAAGAAAAATCAGTTGTTTGACAGTGTGCAAACATAATTACAAGTGGAACAATCTCATTTTATTGCAGCAATTTGTTGGCTTGCTTTGGTTTTTGCTGTTTCTCTGTGAATTCCATTCTACCAGTGTTTTGAAGGGCAGTCTGGTAATGTGTTGCACCACAAAGGCTCTGATGGAGGTTGGCTGTTTACATTGGATTTGAAATGGGCCAAAGCACAGCTCTGATTTAACCCCATTCCAACTCCACCATAGCTGGAAGGGCCACGTCAACGGTCCATCTATTCTGGCATAGAAGCTTACTGGTACTTACTGTATGTCTGATCTGAGTGCCAAAAACATTTAGGGGTTATTTTGTGATTTTCTCCACTTATTGTGTGTGTGTGTGTATATATGTGTGTGTGTGTGTGTGTGCACGTATTCTTGGTTGACGTCTGCATTAATTCTTTCACCCGTATTTGCTACGGCTAAACCCTTAACATGGAGACCCTCTGTGGCTGTACGCGTCTTTGTGCCAGAGTGGTGTTTGGTGTGAGGCACAGTATCTGCTGAGGGAGTTCTTACATAGGGTACAATGCATTCCAGGGCCTGGGAACGCCAGGGTTTAATTGGAGCAACCAGCCCCTGCCTAATTAGGTGGAATTTCCTGGCAGGGAGAGAGAGAGAGATGAGAGGGGGGGTGGAGGGTGACGGGCTTGCGGTCAAATACCCCACAAGAAAGTTGTGAATCTCTCACCTAACTAACTAACTCCTCGCACATTTTAGAATATTGAACAGGCATTGGTTATTGGTGCTTACTCACTCATCTAGCAACAACCAATAAGAAGAACTGCAAACACACAATACAGTGAAATTAATGAATGTGTTACCCTTCTGCTGAATGGGAATACAGGCATCTGAAAAATAAAAAAAGTCTTAAAATAGACTATATAATAAAGCATATTAAAAGGCTTTATTATGCCCGACATATCAATATTTACAGATTTATTATGTATTTTACTACTCATATATTACTATTATTGAAAAACATTCAGGAACAAATATATTGATAAAAAAATAGAATATCTTCGCATCCCTAATACAATAATTCCTAAAGTAAAGTTTATTTTGATGAGACAACGGTGCCCATCTGCCTACTTTGACCTTCACAAAACGCCAACTTCCCAGCCAGCCTTGTGATCGTTGTTATGATCCTGCCAAGCATTTACACCTTATGCCAGGCGGGCATATGGCTGCCTACTGCAGCACTGTTTCCCCTCAATTTGTCACTCTGACAGCCTCGATGTGCGCCACCCATTTTCCTTCTTTCGCTGGAACATGCCTGGCTGCAGTCTCCAAATCCGGAGGGGGTGGGCACCACTTAACCCCCCCCCCCGGCCCAATTCACCGTTGAGGGCACAGAACAGGGACGAGGCTAACATGATACTAGCATCGCTGTACCTCAGCGCAGACCAGCCTATGCTGTTAGTCAATAGAATATTCCATTAGGATTTATCCTCTCACGCTACATGAAGAGCTCCGGGCAGCTGAGCTGATTTGGCCCACAAGCTCTGTGGGACTTCCCTGTACAATTGGTGTTGGTGTGTGTGTGTGTGTGTGTCTTTCTGTCTGCAAGTGAGTTTTTGCATGTGGTGGAATGGTGTAAAGTTGGACTTTCCCGGGCCTTCTGCTCAGACCCGGGGGGTGTTCCCCCGGGAGACCCGATGCGTTCTTGGGAAAAGTCGCGGCTTCATTTCAGACAGTATTCCCAGCATCTGGTTCTGTGTGGTAACCCTGAGGACTGACATGTGGCACCACAAGGCCAAAGACAGCGAGAGCCTTAAGCAGCCTTAGGTGCTTACTGGAATGCCCTCTGGCTCTCGTGGGCAAACGCACTTTGATTTTAATGATGCAACGTTGTGAAAAGTGATCGCCTCAGACTGAAAAACGGTGGAAATCACTAGTCCTTCCTCGCTCAGGACTTATCCATCAGTTTGGAAAATCCCTAGTGTCTAAAACATTATGGGCTCTAGTATCCTGATGGCACAAGGCCGGCAGTAGCTCTAATGCGACAATTTTGTTGGACACTGTGTTTTTTTTATGCATTGAAAACAACATGGTGATGGGGATTTCAATAATTTAATTCAGTCTGAAAGGACGAACTGATTGCCTAGGCTAATTTTTATTAACTATTTAAGGTCTTCTGCTGTGTTCGTAGAATGCGCCATCCATTCAATATTGGCAGTTCCCAATGACAGAGAGCGCTCTGCTGTTAAATGGAATGAGAGGAGGCCATTTGATTGGCCGTAATTGAAGACCCCCACCACTACTGATAATTTATGCATACTAATCAAACCCTTTACAACTGCACCCAATTACCGACAACTCCCGAAATTAGCAAAAAAGCATTGGCCACACCTTAGATTGACTTGCGGCTTGAACCTGCGCTTTGCGCCTCCGCTTGTGTCTTGACCCGGAAACTAGGGCTCTAAATCTCAAAGTCAGAACCCAAGAAACGATTTGTTACCATGTTGTTTAGTTGAAATAAAATAAAATAAAATAAAATTTCTCAACTAATCTTGTTGAAGTCTGTATGAATATAACACTTTATTTCAGTTACAGACCAAGTTAAGAAATAATTTTTACCAAAAGGATATTGGCAGAATGTTTAATCTATCTAATGTATGTACATTTTCTTTTTCGCCCGTCTAGAGATAAGGACTACCATTTGCGGACCTACAAGTCGGTGGTGATGGCCAACAAGCTGATAGACTGGCTCATAGCACAGGTAAGCTAACAGGCTGCTCAGTCAAAGGATATTCTAAATGGCCCCTATTGGCGTCTACGCATATTGGAAACAGATTTGGCTGCTCGGGAATCACAGGAGAGATGAAAGGAGGCTGGAGGGAGGAGATGGAGACAGAGTAACGGTGGCTATTGTCACAACAGACGGGGTCACTTCAAATACGCAGCCGGGGAGCGTGAGACGCCAAACCGCCGCGGCCGCTCGTCTGACAGACACTGGAAAGGAAACCGAAAGCCAGAATTGATTAGGCCAGCTGAGCTTTATTGGCTCTGACAGGAAGCTTTGAATTTGACAGATTGACGGTCTCGTCCAGCATAGCGGCACAGAAATGAGAGACAGGATGCCTGCCTGAGAATTAGCACCAGACGTAATTATTTAGGGTATGTGTGTGTGTATGTGTGTTTGTGTGTGTGTGTGTGTGTGTTTGGTGGGATCGGTGGGACTTGAGGATCTGTCACACTGGGCCTTCTAGACTCACTTTGGGTATGTTTATGAATGTGTGTGGACTAGCCATGTTGGCCTGGGGGCCATTTTTTGGGATGCAGGAACAAAGAGAGGGGTGTGTATGCAAAATTTTTACCGTTCTCTAAACACACATTGTCCTTTGTTCTCTCTGACTCAATCTTTTTTTTATTCTGTCTCTCTGCTCTGTCCTGCTCGCTATCTACTCCACTTTCCTTTCTTTTGTTTTCAATTTCTACTGCTTCTCCTCCCTCTGGTTCTGGTTCCTCCGGCGCAGGGCGACTGCAGAACTCGGGAGGAGGCGTTGATCCTGGGGGTGGAGCTTTGTGACAACGGCTTCATGCATCACGGTACGGCACTTTTCACAGTGGAAGTCTTCTTCTGGGGAAACAAAAACAACCCTCTTCACAACTTGCATACCAACTGTCTCCACATTATTCAGTTGATGAGAGTTGTATGTGTTTAACATCCCGTTTTCCAACACAACCCCCTTCTTAATCCTTTTTCCATTTAAAAATGTTTTCCTGTCAATTGAATTAGGTTGTGGCTGCATGTAAGCACGTATGCCTGCGTTCATGTGTCACCGTATTCACGTATACTTATGTACACTGCTCAAAACTATTAGGGGCACACGTAATCACATCACATACGGAGAGAGCAATTGTCTGTGGCCACCACCTGCTAAACAATTCGCTTTTTGGGGGGTTGTCTTGCTGTTGCCTCTCCAGTGCCCCTGTTGTCACTTTCATTTGCACCAAATCAGGTGACATTGATTCACAATCCCTTCTGCTTCCTAACTGGACAGATTGATATCCCTGAAGTTTACTTGATCTGGTGTTATACTGTGATGATTACGTGTTCCCTTAATTTCTTTGAGCAGTGTATATCCGACTATGTCCGACCGTGTACTGTATTCTGCTTGCCTGGCCTGCTATAGCTGTGAGACCTTGGCAGTAAACACATGGATGTTTGTTGACCCAAGCGCCGAATGCTAAGTAGCCATGGCTACACGTTGTTTATGAGAGCCTGACTTGTTTTTTTAAGTCAGCGTTTTTCTTGCGCCAAAGTCCACCTCATGCGCACTATGAGTCACGACACGTCTTCCTTTATCTCCATGACGTAACGCTTCTAAACTGGCCACGGAAAGACATCCATGGAACATACTGTAAACAGCCCTAGACATCACACTTCCTTTCACTTCCATAGCCTATGGGGTAATTTTACCCAACAGATGCCTGCAGGTGAAGCTATTAAAACTATTGGCCCCATATCTGATCCTGAGAGGGAATGGAGTGAGGGAATGGATGTGGAAAAGGTTTTGTTCCCCCCCCGGGAGATTTTTTTTATTTCACATTTAAGGTCTTGGTCAATGCCCTGTGTTGCTGTGGATATTGTATACGTGTATGCTTTTATATGTTATATTTTCACTCGATCTTGTTAGGATATAAAAGCCTTTATAAGTAATGTATGTTTGATCTCACAATTGAACATTCTGCTTCCATTCTCTTATTTACTATTCCATGTGGATCACATTTTCAGGAGCACTTTGCGTGTTTGAATAAAGAATTTATGCATGAGAGCGTCGAGTCGGCTCAGGTCACTGGAGCCAAACAAGCTTCATTTTATAAACAAATTCCTAAATGTCTGGGATATAATTATGCTGAATGCTTTGTTTGTGTGTATGTTGTTTTTTATTATTTATTGTTAAATCTGTCCAGCCATTCATTCATGAATTTCTTTCTTTCTTTCTTTCTTTCTTTCTTTCTTTCTTTTTTAAAGTGTTGGAAAAGAGCGAATTTAAAGACGAGCCTTTATTGTTTCGTTTCTTTGCCGACGAGGAGATGGAGGGCTCGAACACCAAACACAAGCCCATGAAGCATGACCTGAAGATAGCTGAGAACATAATCGCCAAGTCCCTCCTGGTACGAGCTAACTCGCCAAAGGAGAGGCAAACGCACGCATGGCTTACTTTCACAAGAAATGTGAACAAATCCCACTGTAGCTGTGTGTCTGTGTGTGTGTGTGTGTGTGTGTGTGTGTGTGTGTGTGTGTGTGTGTGTGTGAGCCTGTTGTTGTGCTGGTCCGGCTGGTTGCTGACGGGAGACCTGTTGTGTTCCAGATTCGACCCTGTGATGGAGGCTACGGCTTCACTTTGGAAGAAAGGAACAGAGTCCCAATCATTAAGTCTGTGGAGAAAGGCTCTCCAGCGGAGGTAGTTAGGTCCCACTCACATTCATACTTATACCACCCATGCACAGTTTCCTGTTTGAGTGTTTCAACAGCCTGAGTCATTAGTCTTTCGGTGGCGGGCTTAACTCATTTTCATTCAGAACAAGTAACATAGGGGACCAGGCCTCCTGCGAGGCAGCAGGCAATTTGTTGCACAACCGAGCTGAGAGTTGATTGAGAGTTCCCAGATTGATATGCAAAGTGAAGCAAATCGTAGAGGCGTCTGGATGGTTTAAACCAGGCTAGGTTGCTGATGCTAAATGCAGAAATGCAACCCATTAAAGGGATCTAGGGATCATAAAGGGATCCTTTTGTATTTGTGCAGCTCCGATCTGTTCAAAGGAGGAGTTTAGAAGGGAAATGCAATCCAAGAGCAAAACTCCCCCCAGTCGTGGATTGGTTCTTCACAGATGGCGTACAGACTCACAGCCTGTGTGTCTGTACGCATTCTAGTATTTAGAATGTTAAATCATTTTAGAGAGAGAGAGAGAGAGAGTGAGAGAGAGCATGTAAGATTATACAGGGCTTCTTTTTCACCTTAACACTTAACACAGAACAGAGTGTTTTAGGTCACAAGTTGAATCAGAATTGGTTTTGCAATAATACACAAGGCACGCATTGCAATTGGTGCAGACAAACTTTCTAACAAAACTTGTACACAATGTGTCTATACAGTATAGGCATACACACATTATGTGCTGTTCTGATCATCCTGTCACCAGATGGCTGGTGTGGAGGCGGGGAAGAAGCTGTATGCTCTAAATGGCGACCTGGTGTTCCTCAGACCCTTCTCTGAAGTGGAGAGTCTCCTCACACAGGGCTGCAATAGCAGAGGACCCCTCAGGATGCTGGTTAGCACCAAGCCAAGAGAGTAAGTCAGTATAGTGCACGCACGCATTGGGTACATGGAGGTGTAAGTTGGTTCTACTGTGCACTGTCAAATATGTGTTTTTTTCTCCTCCTATCTGCAGAACGGTTAAGATCCCGGACTCCACTGACGGGCTGGGATTCCAGATTCGTGGGTTTGGTCCCTCTGTGGTACACGCCGTAGGCAGAGGTAAGGTAGTAACAAACTTACTTTTCTACTTTCAGGAAGTCCCAAAGAATTCTGGGTATTAATGCCCATACAGAGATTTAGTGATTAAAAACAAAGGCCAAAGGATAAGGATTGGTGCTAACCAATCTTCTTCACCAAAAACACCTATTTCACATAACTTACACCAGCCAACCCCAGTGATTTTCTAGTCATAGATTCGTTAAAAACAAAAAAAAAAAGAATTTTGTCCAAAAGTCATCATAGTCGGCCGGGGGGCCGGGCCCGCCGGAACCCCCCCCCCCCACCCCGCCCCACCCCCCCGCCCCCCCGGGGGGGCCGGGGGGGGGGGGGGGGGGGGGGGGGGTGAGAGGGGCCCAACCTTAGACAACCTGCGAATGACCTCGCCGTTGCCCCTGCCAAC